>CABHPQ010140949.1:9148-29874 GCA_902168405.1 Peromyscus aztecus | reverse complement strand
AAAAAAATGTGAGTTGACAGAAACAGCCAGCTGGCTGGACAGTCACCTGAGGTTTCTCCGCAACACTGGGGCATCATCTTCAGCCGATAGGCTTAGCGTATCTGACAGACTCATTTGTGAAGTAGGATGTACACAAGGCCTACAGCTTGACCTCACATTCGGTGTGAGTAGTCCATGTACCAGATAAACCTGAATTCCACCAGTGTCCTGTTGTGATTCAGGATTTTAAATTCTGGAAATTGTTGGTGTTTTTGGAATTTGCCTGTCCAACTCTTTGGTTTGTGGGTGGCTTCATCTCGGCATCCCATTCTCCACATTCCATTCTTCTTGGCTTGTGGGTGGCTTCATCTCTTTTATTAAATACCAGTCTACCATTAAGGGGTTAGACTCTGTCAGCCTAGTTACTCTTTCAGGAATAATGTTTCAGCTACTGTTCCACTGCATACCAGAAGCCATTGGTCCACTGCCTGTTCAGCTGCCTTCAAAGAAAAGGGCACTATACCTTTTCCCGATTGCAAAGGCCATTTCAGCAATGGTGCCATGTTGTCCTGGCCTCAGAGGACGCCTGTTGCTAAAGCCACAACCACAGTTGTCTTGACAAGGATTGGTAGTCCTTTGTTTTCTGTCCTGTCTGTCCATTTTGTCCTGTTTGTCAGCAGTGGATGTGAGAGCATTTTGTTGCCCAGTGGCTGACTTTTGCCACAATGAAAGATAACTCCATGTTCAGTTTCTTCAATGCCCATATCTTCTCTGATGTAGATTGGTGCTGCCAGGAGCTGACATGTCTCAAAGTCATAAAAAAGAAAAAAATTCTAAGTTATTAAAACATTTTAATGATCTGTAGATCTCCGAAGGGTTTGAAGATGACCTATCTATCTAAAAATGTATCTCTGCTTAGTCTTGAAAACATACCTAATATGACTACAAGTTCGATTGTAATGTCTAACTACTGACTTTCATTTCTTTATACCCTAATAGTTGGTAATAATAACATTCAAGGATTAGCTAATTACATTACATTGTTAAATGAACTGTATAAGTACAATATCTTGAACAAGATTAGAAATATACATACAGCATTTTCTAACAATATCAATCTCAATATATATACTTTGTATAAAATATATAAAAATCCAATCCAATGTAAAGTATTTAAAACTAGTAATTGTCTTATAAAAGTAGATTCGATAATCTATCTTTTTATCTATGTCATATCTACATCCTCTCTTTTCTTTTCAGAGTAGATTCAATAATCTACCTTCTGTTCTATTATTTCTATTTATCTTTTTTTTTCAAACAAGAACCTTAAATCTAATCTCCTTTGTTAGCCCTTTTCTTAAACATTAACAATAACAACTTGTAACAAACCCTCCTAAACAATGAAAATTATCCCAAACCCGAAACCCACTGAAAGACCAAAAACCACCTGCCCCACCTCTTTGGGAATGTGGGCGTTGTGTTCTTAAAATTGCTTTCTGCTGTTTTTGGGTGGAGGCATCTTTAGGGGATTCTGAAAAGAAAAATTTTAGGTTAATTGTCAAGTTCTAGGAAAGGTAGCTATATCCTTTGTTGTCCAGTCTCTGCATAATGCCGAAGTTCAGGGCTTATCTCAAGTCCTTGTTCCAGTAGTCTGTGAAACTGGATCATCTCAGCTAGCCATCTAGAAATTGTTCTGTGCAGTTTGCAGTCCAAATCTGATCTTTAGGTGATGTTTGTCAGCTTAGCGGTATTATTATTGTCTGTGTGGAATCCTTGTTGTGGGGCCCCATCATCTTTCTGGAGACTTCAAATTCGATGTTAGGCCTGGTCGTGATTTCCTGCAGAAAACTGATAGAGACTTGAACACAAAAACATGTATAGGCAGCTAAATGAAGCCTTTTTTCTAGAATTAGTTAGTACTCTACATGACTGTTAATATCATAACAAAAGTTTAAAATATATATATATATATTAATCTTATAAATTTTGATGTAAAATTCATACCTTAAGAAAAGTTTAAAGAATCAAAATAGAATCAAATAATTGAGATTAGAAGCAATAGAATAGTCAATTTTTTTGTTTTCTTCTGTCCCATATCAGAAGATGGCTCTTTCTTCTGGCATGATACAGAGATTTTGCATTTTCCTTTTAACAACATACTTGGGTTTAAAGAAGGAGAGAGCCATTCTCCAAATTCAAAACCAACTTTAATTTTTAATTGAACTGGGACTACAAAAAGACCATTTGTGTTAAGTGTTAAGTGTCTGTAGAGAAGAGCAGAAATAAACATTTAGTAAGACTTATGAAATTTTATAGGTGATATACCAATAGGCCAATTTACTCTTTTTCTTGGGACATTTTTTCTAGATGATTGGTCCTTTTTCTTCAAATGTCTCATTTGTCTAGTATTCTTCAGATTCCTTAGCCTTCATTCTCCTGAAAGACAAAAAACAAAAACCTTTCCCCAAGACTAACTTTGGGGAGGCTCCCTTTAGGCAAGTTATATCTGATTAACTGAAAAGGCATGTGTTAATAGTATGTTAGTTTAAATTGGATGGTCATGCTGGTTGATGAACTATCACCTCTTCTAATTAAGAGGTCTCTCTTGTTCAAATCAAACCTGTATCATTTTTGATGGTATCCACAGCTTATCTTCTCCTGTAGAAACAAAAGCAAAACCTCATCCCCAACATGACACATATCCTCAGGTTTGTACTGACCTCAGGTTTCCATTCTGAGGTCAGTACATCCTTAAAATATATAGGCTGATTTAATTCTGTAGTTTTTTTCTATTATCTAATGTCTCTCTGCAGCTATCGTTCCTTTCTCATTAGCACTGAGAAAATTCAAAGTTAATAGAGCATTATGTAATCTATTTCTGGGAGCTTTTGTTACCCCTTTCTGTTTATTTAGCATATCCTTTAGAGTTCTTTTTGATCTTTCTATAACTGCTTTGCCTGTAGGATTATTTGGTATACCTGTAATATGTTTTACATTGTAATAAGCAAAAAACCATTTCATTTTACCAGAGACATATTCTGGGGCATTGTTAGTTTTAATTTGTGCAGGTATACCTATGATGGCCATAACTTCTAGCAAATGCTTGATTACAGAATCAGCTTTTTCAGAACTCAAAGAAGTTGCCCATTGAAATCCTGAATAAGTATCAATGATATGGTGTACATATTTCCATTTTCCAAATTCTGCAAAGTTAAACACATCTATCTGCCTAATTTCATTCCTCTGAGTATCCTTTGGGTTACATCCTGCTAGTAATGGAGTCTAATTGTAAAAAGAACAAGTAGATCATTTCCTTACAATTTCCTTGGCTTGTTGCCAGGTTATGGAAAAATCCTTTTTTAAATCTTTACTATTGACATGATTTTTTTATGAAATTCTAAGGCCTCCAACACATTTTCTATCAATAATTTATCAATCTCATCATTACCTTGTGCTAGAGTGCTTGGCAGACTGCTTTGTTACATATAATTTTACTATGCTAAAGCTAAAACTTTCCTTTTTAATTAAGCAGAAAAGAGGAAATGCTGGGGAATAATGCTTTTGTACACTGGTTTAATAAAATGCTGATTGGCCAGTAGCCTGGCATGAGGTATAGGCTGGACAAGCAGAGAGGAGAATTCTGGGAAGTGGAAGGCTGAGTCAGAGATGCCAGCCTGCTGTCCAGGGAGCAGCATGTAATGACACACAGGTAAAGCCACAGAACATATGGCAACATATAGATTAACAGAAATGGGCTGAGTTTAAATGTAAGAGCTAGTCAGTGGTAGGCCTGAGCTAATGACTGAGCAGTTTTAATTAATATTAAGCCTTTGTGTATTCATTTGGGTCTGAGCAGCTATGGACCAGGCAGGACACAGAAAAACTTTAGCTACAATAAAATATATATAATTCTCTTTTACTGAAGATTTAACATTACATATAGAATTTACAACCATGTTCTCCTTTCTGTGTCTCAACATCTGAATCTAACTATGGTAATGATTTTTACCAATTTCATGAATTTATCTTTTATTTCTGACACATAACCAGGTAAGTCCTCACTCTTCATCAAGGAAAATTCTTTTTGCCACAGACAGAGACCATTATAGAAAATCACAACCAATTATTGTACCACGAATCTTAAAAGATCTTATTAATAAAACAAAACTAGAGCCAGGTATTGGGGTAAATGCTGAAAGATCAGAGAAACAGAACAAGCCACATCCAACCTCACCTTGCCAATTTGTCAGCTGATCTTGTTTCCTCAAACTGGAAGTCTCTATGTCCTCATCTGAATGGATCTCAGCTGAACTGCTGCTAAAAGCTAAAAGCTTAACAAGACTAGTTCCTGGTCCTCACACTTATATACCTTTCTGCTTCCTGCCATCACTTCCTGGGATTAAAGGTATGAGTCACCATGCCTGGCTGTTTCCAGTGTGGCTTTGAACTCACAGAGATGTGGATGGATCTCTGCCTCCAGAATGCTAGGATTAAAGGTGTGTGTGCTACCATTTTCTGGCCTCTATATCTACCTAGTGGCTGTTCTGTTCTCTGACCCCAGATAAGTTTATTAGTGTGCACAAATATATTGGGGGACACAATATCGGCACATTCCCCTTTTTTGTCTAAAATAAAAAATTATAGCTAGTGTAAGAAAAAGTATATACAATATATACAGTCAAGAATTACATTAACAATGTCTAGTCCATTAACATTTGACAGATTCAGACAAAAAACTCCATTACATACATTAACAATGTCCAGTCCATTAACATTTGACAGATTCAGACAAAAAAATTTCATTACTTATCCTATTTAAAACAAGTAGTTCCTTTTTAAAAGTAGGTAATCTACCTTTTATCTTATCATATCCATATTCTCTATTTTTTTCTTTTCTGAGTAGATTCAAAAGTCTACTCTTTTATTTCTTTTTTTTTCTTTTTTGAGACAGGGTTTTTCTGTGTAGTTTTGGTGCCTGTCCTGGATCTCACTATATAGACCAGGCTGGCCTCGAACTCACAGAGATCCTCCTGGCTCTGCCTCCTGAGTGCTGGGATTAAAAGTATGTGTGCCAGATAAGTTTATTAGGGTACACAATATAAATAAAGTATCACCACTACAAAACACTCCAGCACCTGAACTTCAGGGATCATTACAGGAAGAGTGGGCAGAAAGATTACAAGAGTTAGAGAAACAGTGTGCTTACTGTGAGATTGTGTCTCCTAGGAATATCAGAAGCTATACTCATAAGTCTTATCAACATGGCTGCCTTAACATGATTTGAACAAAGAAAATACCAATAATCATGCTCACACAAGTGGGTAAAATCTCACAAGGCCTTATGTGTGGTGATACTGTATTTGTATGTTAATAAATAAATTTTGCCTGGAGATCAGAGGACATAGATAGCCATTCATAAACAAAAGTCAGGTGGTGGTCGCACACACCCTTAATCTGATCACAATGCAGGCAGAGTCTCTGTGTGTTCAAGGACACAGCCAAGCTGGTGACACACGCCTTTAATCCCAGTACCAACCATAGAGACCCGGAGGTCTGTATAGACAGACCGTGACAAGGAAGTGAGGTAGCTGGGCTAAAAGCCAATGAGAGGGCAGAACAACAAGGCAATAAAGGTTCAGGTTAGACAGGAAGAAGCTGGTTCTCTCTGGGGAATCTACAGCGGCATTGTGAGTAAGGTTAGCTGGTGACTTTCATTATTTCCCTGATCTATAAGGCGTTCACCCCTATATTTAACTCTGTGATTCTTACTTAATAAGACCGTTTAGAAATTCGTCTAAACTTATGCCCAGACAAACAACTATAGACAGCTAAGGAATGATAAAAGTTGCAAAAATAGTCTTCTCTAGGGAACAACATATCACTTGATTATCTAAAACCAAATGGTAAGCCATGAAAACAAACATACAAGTAACAACATACAGACTGAGCAGGATATAAACACACACACACACACACACACACACACACACACACACACAAAGTACACACAAAGCATGCATACACATATGTAACAACAATTAATGAAAAAAGGGGCCCATGAATTTGAAAGAGTAAAGAGGGGAACATGGGAGAATTTGGAGTGAGGAAAGAAGGGGAAAATTATGTAATTATAGTCACAAAAAATAAAAATTTTTTAAATTATGTGTTGTAGCCAGAGAGTTTTCTCTCTGGGTCCCACCAAGCCCTGGCAGTCCGACAGCCCACTTATAAAATAAACATACAGATGCTTTTATTATTTAAACTGTTTGGCCTAATGGCTCAGGCTTCTTGCTAACTGTTCTTATATCTTAAATTAATCTATTTTTATTAATCTATACTTTGTCACGTGGCTCGTGGCTTACTGGTACCTTACATCTTCCTTGTCATGGCGGTGTCTGGCAGTGTCTCTCTGCCTCAGCCTTTCATTTCCCAGAATTCTTTTCCTCCTTGTCCCATCTATACTTCTTTCTGTCTGGCTACTGGACAATCAGTGTTTTATTTATTAACCAATCAGAGCAACACATTTGACATGTAGAACATCCCACAGCAATGTGTATAAGCAACAACTAACATTTACCTAATAATCATAAATTTGTTCTGCAAATTCTTTTTTTATTAAGAAATGTTTTATTCATTTTACATATCAACCACAGATCCCCCTCTATTCCCTCCTCCCACCCTCCAGCCTTTGCCCCCCAACCCACCCCACATTCCCTCTTCCAACAAGGTTAGGCCTCCCATGGGGAGTCAGCAGAACCTGGTACATTCTGTAGAGGCAGGTCCAAGCCCCTCCCTCTGCCTCAAGGCTGTTCGAGGTGTCCCACCATAGGTAGTGGGCTCCAAAAAAACAGCTCATGCATCAGGGATGGATCCTGGTCCTACTGCTGTGGGGCTCCTTAAGCAGATCAAGCTATACAACTGTCTCACTTATGCAGAGGGCCTAGTCCAGGCTCACAGAGGCTCCACAGATGTTGGTCTAAAGCTCATGAGTTCCCACTAGCTTTGATCGGTTGTCTCTTTAGGTTTCCCCATCATCTTGATGCCCCTTGTTCTGCAAATTCTTAATTCTAGATTATTCAAATAATAAATAGACTATTATTTGAATAATCTATCTATCTATTGCAGAACTATTAAGTCTGCAATAGATAGATAGATTATTCAAATAACAGTCATAGCTAGGCTAAGTGGTGCACACTTTTAATTCCAGCATCTTGCAGGGAGGGGCAGGTAGTTCTCTATTAGTTCAAACCCAACTTAGTCTACATACTAAATTCCAGGCCAACCAAGGCTACACAATGAGACTCCTGTCTCTAAAACCCAAGATAAATAAATAAATAAACAGCATAGTCTCATTATTATGAAATTTTTTTAAATTATTTTCATATGTATTCATATTATTTGAATTTTCAACAGTCTTAATTTATTTCTCACTTCTAATATAACAATTTTTGCCATAGCTTCTATATTAAAATTTTCATATGGGGCTGCTATGTAACATGAATTGCTGAACAGCCTTATTAGTAAAAAACCTGGAGCCAGATATTGGGGGTGAAAACTGAAAGATCAGAGAAACAGAAAAGCCAGCCACATTCCTACCTCTACGAAATCCTCAGCCTCACAAGAGTGAGTTCCTGTTTCCTCGTCCCTTATATACTTTTTTTCTGCCTAGCCAACACTTCCTGGGATTAAAGGTATGTGTACTTCCCAAGCAAAGGCATGAGATCTCAAGTGTTGAGATTAAAGGTATGTCCCACCATGTTTGGCTCTATTCCCAGTGTGGCCTTGAACTCACAGAGATTCAGACGAATCTGTCTCCCGAGTGATAGGATTAAAGGTGTGTGCCATCACTGTCTGACCTCTGTCTAATGTAGTGGCTGGCTTTGTCCTCTGATCCCCAGATAAGTTTTATTTGGGTGCACAACATATTATCACACTGTTGTAGTGTGCTTGTGTGTGTGTGTGTGTGTGTGTGTGTGTGTGTGTGTGTGTGTGTGTTTTCTCCAGGCATAACATAAAACATTCCAAATCTATCTTTGAGTTCAACTAAACTTGTTCTGGTACCAATGCAATGGAAGAGGCAGAACAATACAATGATAGCAAGGTCTATGACAATGATAATGAGGTTATTAATATTCCCTACTAGAAGGATGACTCTGACCCAATATTCCAGTGGTTATTCACTCTTGATCTCCAACTCTTCCCACGTGACTCACCATAAGTGATCTTGGGAGACACTAGAACAGTGGCTCTCAACTTTCCTAATGCTGTGACCCTTAATACAGTTCCTCATGTTGTGGTGACCCCCAACCATAAAATTATTTTCATTGCTACTTTATAACTGTAATTTTGCTACTGTTATGGATCATATTCTGTATTAAGTGTCCTGATGTGGATATATATATATATATATATATATAATTGTATTTGCTAAAGATGCAATGTGTAGCATGAATCTTAAAAGTTCTTATTAATAAAATCAAACCCGAGGCCAGTTATTGGGGTGAACACTGGAAGATCAGAGACACAGAATAAGCCACAGCCACCTCACCTCGCCAGTTCCTCAGCTGGTCTTGTTTCCTCAGACTGGAGGCCTCTGAGTCTTCATCCAGAATGGGTCTCAGCTGAACTGCTGCTAGAAGCGTGAAAGCTTAACCAAGCCAAATGCTTCTCCAGGCCAAATGCTTACCCAGGCCAAATGCCTCTCTTGGGCAAATGCCTCTCCAGGGCAAATGCCTCTAGTTTCTGGTCCTCACGCCTTATATACCTTTCTGCTTTCTACCACCACTCCCTGGGATTAAAGGCTTGCTTTCTGGGATTAAAGGCATGTGTCACCACGCCTGGCGGTTTCCAATGTGGCCTTGAACTCACAGAGATCCAGAGGGATTTCTGTCTCTGGAATGCTAGGATTAAAAGCGTATGCTACCACTGCCTATCCTCATGTTTAATCTTGTGGCTGTTCTGTCTCTGACCCCAGATAAATTTATTAGGGTACACAATATTTTGGGGTACACAATACCACCACATTTCCTCTCTTTTTGTCTAAAATTAAAAAAGCTTATAACTAATACAAGAAAAATTATATCCAGTAAGTATATACAATATGCACAGTCAAGATTGCATTAATGATGTCTATTCCATAAACATTTGACAGATTCAGATAAAAACTCCATTATATATATAACCAATGTCCAGTCCATTAATATTTAGGTAGTTCTTATTCCAAACATTCATTTGCAAACTTTAGTTAAGTACAATAACTCATAATATAAAAATACTGGAAGATTATACATATCAAATGATTTATTTTTAATCATAATATTTTCTACACATTTTTGTGTTACATTTATCATACACAATGAAAATTTCAACTGAATTTTTCCCCCAGAAAACTCACTACTTTTGAATGTGACTGATTCGGATAGCTGATTTATTGACAATACGCTTCTAATCTATTCTTTCTGTTTGTTTGGCTTTGAGATTTTATTTTAGTTACATCATTTCTCCCTCCGTTTCCTCCTCCAAAACCTCATGTATACCCCTCCCCTCTTTCTTCAAATTTGTGGCTTCTGTTTCATCAGTTGTTATTGCATGTATATATATATATATTTGCATATGCATACATATTCCAAAATATAGTCCGTTGAGTCCATATAATGTCACTAGTATGTATGTTTTCAGGAATGGCCATTTGGCACTGGACAATCAGTTGGTGTGCTCTCCCCTGGGAAGGTCCACCTCCTGTTCCCAACTGTACTCAATGCCTGTTATTCTTTGTGTGGGGTTGAGGCTTTAAGGGATTTTTCCCATCCAGTTTGGCATGTTCATTGGTGTCCTCCTTGTTCAGCTGACATTTAGGAGGTCATATTCATGAGACTTAATTGGTGGAGTTTCTGATGTTACTAATAGGAGACGTAACCTCAAAGCAAAGTCCCTGATCTTCTGGCTCATATGATTTTTCTGCCCCCTTTTCCATATTATCTCCTGAGCTTTGGGTATGGGAACATTTTCTAGATGCATCCACTGGAACTGGGCTTCACAACTCTGCATTTTGATTGTTGTGTTTTTTGGTAGTGATCTTCATCTGTTGCAAAGAAAATTTTTCTTAATGAGGTGTGAAGACTACATTTATCTGTGAGTATAAGGACAAATGGTCATAGTTTGTTGTTAGGGGTTATGCTGATTTAAGAAATTGATGTTTGCAGATTCTCCTCCAATAACCATGATTTCATTAGCAGTTAGCAGGTGAGTAGTTAGTTTGGTTTCCAGTTCCAGGTATGGTATTTCTCTTGTTGAGAGGCACTTAAGTCCAATTAGAGAGCAGTTGGTTACTGCAAGATATGTATGCCACTACTGGACCCATAGGGTTATTATGCAATGCTGGTTGTTGATGTGGTTCATAGGTTTCATAGCTGGGTAGGACTGTTGGTTACCTCTCTCTTTTGGAATCTTGCACAGTGGCTTCTGGGACCCTGAAAACTAGTCCTCAGGGAGGAGGGTTACAGGTCAGTTCCAGCTCTGAAGGCTCTGGGCCCTGTTTCTAAAGTGCATGTTGTCTTCAACAATAGGGGCTTATCTTCTATCTCTGGCAGTAACCAAAGGCAACAGCAATAACTGTATGTTTTAGGAGTCTCTTAGACTACCATGGCCAGCAATTCAAAAGAAGGCTTGTCAGGCTTGTCATGGTTGGTATTGGGGTTTTTGTTAGGTTGTCTTTGGCTCTCAGAGGAAGTGCTGTCTGCCCAGATGAGAAAAGTTCATTTAAACTACACACACACATTCTCTCTCTCTCTCTCTCTCTCTCTCTCTCTCACACACACACACACACACACACACACACACACACACACACACATGTATGTATGTATATATGCATGTATGTATATATGCATGTATGTATACTGAATTATAGGTTTTCTTAAGTAAATAGTTAATGGTATGATTCTTTGTGACTTTTTCAGCCCTCCATATGGTTATTTTTATCAATCTAGCTCCTCCTCCTGAATTTACTCCCTCCTCCTTCCCTCCTTTACCCATTTCCCTATGAGATCACTTGTATACAGCTATTCCCCTTTACCCTCCTCCCACCTTCCTCTGTGTTTACCACTCCCCAAGGAGCCCCATTTTTCACATTTCCTCTTCAGACCACCTGTTTCTATGAACTGATTGATCATCCTCAAGAATTTACATAATGAACCCTGGAATTTACTAGGGACCCAAGGTGTCCCTATCTTTGGACTGGCATCTCAGCCACCACAGCACAGAAAGGGTGGCTTGTCTCAGCTTTCTGTTTCCCAGAATCAAGACAAATGAGTGACTTGTAAGAAAAGCTAATCCAGAAGAGTACTCAAAGAAAATGGTCACTGCTTCCTCCACCAATCCAAGGCTCGAAATTCCTATGACAATAAAAAGTAAATATGTTGCATATAGCAGCAGGAAGGAAAGCCCAGTTTGCAAGGCTTTCATGTGGGCCAAGGTGCTGGCATCTCTGGGTCTTTTGGCACTGAGTTGCATCTTCCTGAGATGCTTCCATAAGGAAAAGATGAGCAGAAGAAAAGCTACCAGGGACACAATGAAGGGTATGAACATAAACATTGAGTTTGTGGGTAAGAAAACATGGGATGAGTTGGTGAACAAGAGAGCTCTGGGAAATTGTGTCAAGTTTCTCAAACTATAAAACACGTTTCCTTCATGGGAATCAATCCATAAATGAATACATGCCAGTTTAACTACAATGTTTAAAATCAAAAGGATCAGAGATACCAGTAATGTTGCTAAAACTACTTTTTTAACTCTCCACTTTAAGTAAAGAAAAAAAGAATTAGAAAAAAATGCTACCTTGAGGAAATAAAAGACACTGAGGCATGTAGCAAGCCATATGCTGAAATGGTTATTCACTATCCAGATAATTTCAGTCACTATGAGTATTTCTGAAGTCATAAACAAATATGGACACAGTACATAAACCAGTATACAAATGAGCACAGACCACACCAAACTGAGTCTGGAAAAGGCCAGAACAGTGAGGATCTGATCCACTGAAGAGATCTTTCCTTTCTTAACCCAGTCCATGATATTCACCAGCGCTATGAATCCATTTCCTAAGATTCCAGTTACTATTTCCATAAATAAGGTGGCTGTAGAAGCAAACCATAGACTGTTGTTCATTGTCTGTGAGAATATGTTTCAATTTATAAGATCACTGCTGTGTTTAAAAAGCTGTGTATATTGGTTATTAAAAATTCAAAATATTCATTCTTTAAAATTCCATGTAAACAAATTTCCCAGGACTTGGTTCATAATTCCTCCATGAAAATCTTCTTTTTTCTTCCCAAAGAGCCCAGCTATGCTTCATCCAGATGCTGCATGCCTTACATCCAGCATGGATCCAGTTTGGAATTTTCTGAAGTTGAGTGAAATGTTGAATTCTCATCTGCTAACATACAAAGGCTCATTTATTTGCATTATTTTCTTTTTTACCTTATCTACACATTTTAGTAACACAACGAGAGTTCTGTACAATATTTAAAAAATATAATTCATATAGTTACTTAAAAAATATGAAATGTTATATGTATTCCCTAAGATGATGATCTATATAGATTTCAGTTAAATAAATGAACAGAAATGTTATTATACACACACATATGTAAATCTATGTAGACGTTGGTCAAAAACTCTTCATACATAGTACCCAAATTGTCTCAAAATCTCTTTAGAGATCGCTGCTACTATGTTCATGTCACAGAGACTATACTAGTCATTTTACTTCACATAAGTCAATATGAGCAATCATCTACACAAACACATGACACACAAGCATAAGCACATATTTATTGAAATCCAGCCCTCTTCTATTTCCATTCCAACAAAAGTTCTCACTGATTAAATGACCATGTATCTAGTTCATGCTTGGTAATATGATGATTTTTCTGTACTTATTTTATTTATTACAGAACTAATAATCTAGAGCCTTACTCATGCCAGATAATTGTTTTTGCTGACAAGCTATATCCCTAGCCACCTTTTTACTTTTTAGTGTGAAAAAGTCTCACTGAGTTGCTTAGTCTGGCCTCAAAGTCATTCTATAGTCCAAACAGGATTTGAACCTCAACCTCACAAGTAGCTGAGATTATAAACCTGTTTCCCCAAGGCACAGCTTCCCTTGTAGTCTATTTTTTTACACTGTTTTACACAGAATTTCAAGGTACCATCACATGTATTCAGTGCAAAAATTCAGCAATCTTACAGAATATTCTTCCATGTGTAGGAATGAGGTACTTTTATGCAGTCCCTGGAGCTGTTATTAAGGTAAATGAGCTCCTCTGAACAGAAAGAATCCTCCTTAGTCTTACCTCTTCCTGTTCAGTAGGGTGATTCCTTTATTAGCACCAAAGGTCTGAAGTTTTCTATCTACCTTTCCTCACCTACTACATCTGCTCTGTAACCATCACTTTGGGCAACATGGCAGAGGAAACATGATACACAGCCTGGGAAAGATGGGAAGTAAAAATCATGGTATAGTCATCCTTATTTAAGAAATTATTAAACTAAAAAAAATAATATATCATATGCTAGCATACAAAAAAAAACAAGTCTCTCAATTCTCATATATTCTCCAGGGAAACCTAGAGAATTCATTGTGAAGACTGTATATTCCCTATAGTCCCCTAAAAACATCCTATGCAGAACAAGTGAGTCCTACATATTTTAAAAACTGACAAGTAAACTACAGTTTATTGAGAATGAAATCAGGCCAAGATGGGCAAATTTTAAGGAAAAAGTATAAATGGAAATAGACCTACCATCAGCAAAGAGATGGGACGGTCCCCTGTTAGCTCTCGGTCAGTACTGTCGAACACTTGAGTGAATTTACTTAACAGGAAGGAAGTTTTTGCTCATGTCCCGAGGTTTCCGCTCATGATCACCCGGCTCCACTGTTTTGTGGTCTCTGGTAAGGCAGAACGATCTGGCAGGAATGGAGCAGGAGGGCTCCCGTCATGAGGCAACAGAGGAGAGAGTGAAAGAGCGCGGCTGTAGACCTAATATCCCCGCTGAAGGCACGCCTCCAATGACTTCACTTCCTTTTCCAAGCTCCTAATTCTTAAAGATTAAACCACTTCGTATAACACTTCAGATAAGTGGCCTAGACTGTAAGGCATGGCCTTGCAGGCACATGTAACACAAATATGTGATGGTTCTTCTGGCTTCTCTCCTCCAGGTAATAGGAATATGCTTTGAGAAGAAAAATGCAAATGCAAGCGTAGGGGACAACTGTGTGGAGTGAATCCTGATGGCAGAACATCCTGAGCTTTTAGAAAAGGAGTTGAACTAAGTGGAGTCTTGAAACACTCGACTGGTCCTGAAGGAACACTACATCCTCTTTCACTCTGGATGGAAACTCCACTGCAGCCGCTGGGTAAGGACAGTGTTTTTCAAACAAGGTAAATTTGGCTGCAAGGGTAATTTCCAATAAGTCCAAAAGTCAGAAAAAGTAAGTCAGCATTTGAGAAGAGCAGTGTCTTAATCCATTTCAGAACCAGCATTTTGTTAAGAAGTAGAAGTCATCAGTGAGTTTTGTGTTAGTTATGTCATTCTTGACAAGTTTTATAAACTGAGTATACCAAACATAAGTAGTGAGTCATACATAATTTTCTGTGTATATGTGTACATTGATCTTTGTTTCTAAAATCATAATCCTCTGCCTATTGATGCATTGTTACATAAAATCTTTGAAAAAGCTTCTATATAAAAGTCATTATGATGGAAGAGAAATAAGTAAATTTTTTACATTCTATTATGCATGGGTTTTTAGTAGTGTTGCTTTTAAATGTACCTTGTACAGTTGAAGACAAATACACAATGTTTTACAATTCAAATGCATTCATAAATACAAATAAATCTAAATGCACGGAATCATAGTGAAACACACGTGGGTGACCACCTTATTGACCTGTAAAGAGACTATGTATCTATCTATGTACCTGGTAAAGAAAACATATGATAGCACATTAAGCAGTAAGCGCCTCAAAACTGGCCATAAATTAATTGAGGCCTGGGGTTCTGTTATGATTAGGGAGAACAGGAAAAAAAAGGAAGAGGCAGCTCATTTCTGCTCAGTAGCCAACCCTAAAACCCAGGAGATAGCAATGTCCTGAAAAGCTAATAATTTTTAGTCACTGCTGCCTGTGTATCAAAGTTCTTCTGATAAATACACTAAAAACATATCACAAGAATACCAAGGTTTATTTACCTGGAGCAGCAACCCATGGTCATTTAGCAGATGATAGTGCCAGAGGACAGGATGCAAAAATCATCCTCTCTGAGACTATCAGGCATGAGGTCTTGACTGAATTAAATATCTGAACTCAAAAAATTTTATAGTCCACTAAATGGAGCAGTAGTTTCTAAATGTCAGTTACCCTTCTTCAAAAGCTTTGCCTCCTGTCCAACCCAAGATATTTCTAATGTATTTGTGTGTTTTACCTAATCCTAAGTATATAGTTGAAATTTACCAATTTGACAGCTAACAAACTCTTGGGTTCCTCTTGATCTGTGGAGTAAAGGAGTTACTATAGGCAAGGCCAAAAGATCTCAAAGCCTATGAAACACTCTAGTTCTTTTACAGCCAATAATATACAATCACTATAGCTGCCAAGGAATAAACTGTTGTTAAAAACACTCTTGAAAATTACAGGAAACAGTGTTAAATTCTTGTCATACTAATATTGGGTTAACATATTTGCATGCTGTCATAACCAGTTAAAATACAGGATAAATGCAGATTAGCATAGATTTGCATTACCCAGGCAGTTATCTGCTCTCCAGGTATAGTCACTGAGCAGACATCACCTCTGGCACTCTGTATATGCTTCTGCATTGATAAATATCTTTTAGTGGATGTTCAGTCTCAAGAACCTCATCACAATTACCATGGGTTTCTATGAAAAGCAAAAAACTTCACTGCTTCATATAGGCTGTATCACTTGAGTTAGCAAGTCTTTTGATTGTGTTTAGGGGATTTTTTTAACCCCAGACATTGAAGCCAAAACTTCATGCATGCTAAGCACACACTCAGAGCTGCATCTCTAGCACCCTGCACCACGTTTTACAGTTCATAAAATGCTAATTCAAGATATTAATTACATACTAATTTTATTATCAGAAAGTATAAAATTCCTAAAATAACAGAAAATATAAAATAAGATCCAAATTCATAAGAGGGGAGTTACAACAGATTCCATAGGAATCCAGAGAAAAATGTAGAAACCTTATACCTCACAAAGTGGGTAAATCTAGAACAGTGGTTCTCCACCTTCTTAATGTAGTAATCAGTTAATACAGTTCCTCATGTTGTGGTGACCCCAATCATAAAATTATTTTGTTACTACTTCATAACTATAATTTTGCTACTGTTATGAATTGTGAGGTAAAATCTGACATGCATGAAAACTGATATGCGACCCCAAAAGAGGTCACAATCCAGAGACTGAGAACCACTGAACTAGAAGAAGAGAATAAAAGCCTAGACACACAACTTACCAAAATTAAAACAGTAAGTTATAAAAAATCAAACAGATTTATAACAAGCAACAATATTGGTGCAGTTATAAAAAAATCTCCCACAAATAACACCTGGAACCTGATTGATTCACTAGAGTATCAAAACTTTAAGGAATAATTTTTACCAATAGACAACAAACTATTCCACAAAATGAAAAAGGAAGGACAGAATTTGCCCAATGCCAAAACTGGGTAAGGATACAACACAAAATAAAACTAAAAGCCAATTTCTCTAAAGGTCACAGATGTAATAAATTTATTGCAAACATTATACAAGAACACCTTAGCAGGAGATGAAGGCAGAGGGCTTTTGAAGCTGAATCAGTCATGACTACACAGTGAATTTGAGAGCAGCCTAGGCTTCAGGAGACCATGTTACAAACACATAAAAATATTAGGTAGAATGTATACCATAACCAAATTAGTTTCATGCTAAGGATATAAGCTTGACCCAATATAGGCAAATAAAGAAACACAATGCAATACATAAACAAACTTAAAAGCATAGATGACATCATCTCAATGGATATGGGAAAGGTATTTGACAACGTTCTTCATCCCTTCCTAATAAAGTCCTGAAGAAATTAGTGATAGAAGGAACATCCCTCCACCCAAAAAAGGAGAGACATAACAGTGCTGTTGGCATTTTAGCACAGAACCAGGAACAAGGCTGGAATGTCACTATGCACTGTTTTTTATTCAATATAGTGCTTAAAAATTTAGCAAGCAAAATAGTTCAAGAAAAAGAAATAGAAACACAAAAGCAAGAAGGTAATTTATTTGCATTTCCAGATAGTGTGAATCTATGTGCAAAAACACTAAAACCTCTGATAAGAAACTCTAAGATCTTATACTTTGGACAAAGTAAAAGGATAGAAAACTCAGCACACAAAAACCAATAGGCTTCTGTATATCCATAACAAACTTTGCAAAAAAAATATTTAATGCCCTTTATGTGTAAGACATCCAAAAAATGAAATAGTTAGAAATAAATCTAGTAACAGAGATAAAAGAACTCTACAATAGAATACTTTAAGACAGTAATTAAAGAAGACACAAGACAGTAAAAGACTGAAAAGTCTTGATGCTCAGGGATAGGCAGAATAACATTGTGAAAACAGCTATATCTCTAATGCAAGTTATAGATGTGTTGCAATTACCTTCAGAACCAAATTCAATTCCCAACAAAACTAGACCAATCATAAAGTTCATATGGAAGCACAAATACCCCCAAATAGTCAGAGCAATCATTAGCAGAAAGCAGTACTGAGGTATAAGAACACATGCAACCACATTTAAAAAACAACGGAATACTGACATAAAGAGACATATAGACCCACAGACAAGACTAAACACTCCACAAGTGAGCCCACACTCTAGGATGTAGTTTTTATAAAAATATTGAAAACATAAATTCAGAAAATTAGATAGCCACAATTCAAATGGTTAACATCTACCTTCAAACATCTAGAAAAAATAGGTTAATCATTTAAAGACATAGGCACAAAGTCTTCCCTAGAAAGGCTCCAACAGCACATGAAATAACTCCAAAATTAACTAATGAGATTACAAAAAATTAAAAAGCTTCTACATGGCAAAGAAACCATTAGCAGAGTAAAGAGACAGTACACAGAGAAGGGGAAAAATTGCTGCCAACTATGTATCAGGCAGGGTTAATCAAATACATTAAGCACCGCAAAATGAACCCACAACAAAAGCATCCAACCAACAAATGGGTTAATAATCCTCCAGAGAGGAAATACAAATGGTCAATAAATACTTTAATGATTATTCAACACCCTCAGCATCAGTGAAATGCAAATTAAAACTGCTTTGAGATTCCATCTCACCCCAGTCTGCATTCCTGTCTTCAAGAAAACAAATAATAATAAATGCTGTTGAAAATGAAAGGAAAGGAGGAGTCTTTGCTTTCTGCTGATTTGACATAAACTGGTTCAGTCACTAGGGAACCCCAAAGTTCAAAACAATGAAAATCTATGACCTAGCCAAACCACCCTAAAGTATATAATTGATGATCTCTAAATCAATGAGGCACAGTTAAGCTTGCATATCCACATTTACTGAAGTACCAGCTAGCCTATATGTCCCTCGATGATGAATGGATAAAGAAAATGTGACAATATACACAATGTGATTTTATGCAACCATAAAACAATAGAATTATCATATTTTCAGGGAAGTGGGTGCAAGTGTAGATTATTATGTTAAGCAAAATAAGTCAGACTCAAAAAGACAAATACACATAATTTCTCTCATACACAGAATTTGACTAGATTTAAATCTGCATGTATGTCTGTTACATACATGTGTATAGAAGAAAGAGAAGGTAATTGGAATCATGATGTAAGAGCAGGAGGGAGGCTATTCAGGTGAGGATGGAGACTGGCAAAAGAGCTTCAACAGGTTGAAGGACAAGAGTGAAATAGAGGGATGAACAAGAAAAATGCACAATAACATGTATGGGTGAAAATGCCCTAATGAAGCCATTATTTGTGTGCAAGTTAAACTATTTTTCATAATAGAGAAGAAATACCACTTTGTTCATAAATGGTCACCTACAATATATCACCTTGAAAATGTCATTCACGGGAGACTTTGGAGCATTCAATCGTAAATGGGATGTCTTTATCAAAGCTCTCCCCTCGAAGCTCCAGGAGAAGAGGAGGTAGAAAGATTGCAAGAGCAAGAGGTGATGGATGACTCTGAAGGACATAGTGTGTTCAAGATGCAACAGAATTGATGCACATACAAACTCACAGAGACTGTGGCAGCACTCACAGGGCCTGCACAGGTTCAAGCCAGATGGGGTCCCAGAACTTAGAGGGGAGTGTGGATATAGAATACCAGTCATAGCCAAGAAGCTATATGCAATTGATACCCACTGGCAATGAGAAAATAAGTTTTCTCCAATGGTGTATCATTGGATATATCAACCACACTCCAAAGCATGCACAATTATCAGTAGTAATTGGCCAACATAAAATGTTCTCCATGGGTCTTTTTCTTGCGGACTTTTTGTTTTGTTTTGTTTTGTTTTGGCATTTTCCTTCTTACTGATCTTACTGATCAAGGAGATGGTTCCTTTCCACAAGGGCCTTGTCGATCAGAGAGCCAACAGGTAGGCCTATGATAGCAGTGTTCTTTTCTAAATCAGGACAGATGAATGACTTGAAGATTAAATGGTACCAGTAGCCTGGCAACCTAAGTGGACTGGATCATTTGACAACCTATCAGAGTTCCAATCTGGTATGCAGACACACTAAGTAGATCACAGAAAGCAAGGAAAAGAGACTATAGTTTGCAAAGCCTTCCTGTGGATCATGGTAATGATATCTAGGGACACTGCCATGCAGCCTCATCTCCCTGGGATGCTTGGTCACATAGTGGGTTAACAATGGGAAACAATCCCAGCACTCAGAAGGCAGAGCCAGGTGGATCTCTGTGAGTTTGAGGCCTGGTCTACAGAGCGAGATCCAGGACAGGCGCCAAGACAACACAGAGAAACCCTGTCTTGAAACCACCCCCCTCCCAAAAAAATAAAGGGAAACAAAGCAGAGATATAATGCTATGTAGAGTTTCCTAAAATAAATAGTTGTATTTGACCAACTTAAAAAAATGCCCCTCCTTTTGGTCCTCTATGTTACATTTCCTGTATATTTATCTACCCACCCCCAATTCCCATCTCCTCCAGAGCAAGGACTCCCCTGGAGATTCAGCTCAGCCTGGTAGATTCAGTCAAGGCAAGTCCAGTCGCCTCCTCCCTTCAGCCAGGCTGAGCAAAGTGTCCCAGCATAGGCCCCAAGCTCCAAAAAGCCAGCTCATGCACTAAGGACAGGTCCCGGTCCCACTGCCTGGGGTCCTCCCAAACAGTTCAAGCTAATCTACTGTCTCACTTATCCAGAGGGCCTGATCCAGTTGGGGGCGCCTGTGTTTCCACTAGTTTGGCTATTTTTCCCTGTGCTTTTTCCAATCATGGTCTCAACATCTCTCGCTCATACAATCCCTCCTCTTTCTCACCGATTGGACTCCCGGATCTCCACCTGGGGCCTGACCGTGAATCTTTGCATCCACTTCCACCAGTCTTTGGATGAGAGTTCTACCATGACAGTTAGGATGTTTGGTCATCAGATCACCAGAGTAGGTCAGTTCGGGCTGTCTCTCAACCA
>CABHPQ010140948.1:0-28937 GCA_902168405.1 Peromyscus aztecus | reverse complement strand
CAGGTCAGGGTTTCTGAACTTGGCCACCGTTTTCGCCCCCAGCACCTACCTGTCAAGGTCTCTGACCCGCTCCTCTGGCCACAGTCTGGGTGGCCCAGGTGCCAGCTCTCGGCTATCCCATCTCCAGAGCCACGGGAACAACTCATGGCGAAGTGCCCACGGCACTGAGGAACAAGCCGCGCCCAGCCAGAGCGCCGAGCCCGACTCAGGCCCCCGACATGCTGTCCGCGCCACTGCCAGACGGCGTCTCGCTTGAATCAGGATCCCGGTTGCTTCCGAAGCCGCCGGAGGCTGGGTTCCTGGAGGCGTTCTGCCTTGATCGTTGGGAAACGAAAGACACCGGACTGCACGCGCACCCTGCCTCATCGTCTCCTGTCAGGCTGTAACTTCTGTAACCCCGCGGCGGGGCGGAGGCCTAAGACCTGCGCGGCTCCGGCAGCGAAGCGAGCGGCCTAGTGAGGGCCTGAGGCGTGCGCGGCGCGGACTATAACTCCGGCGCCCGCGCTCTAGGCCTCGGCGCCGGCGGTGGCGATGCTGTGGCAGCGGTTGGCTGTGGTTGAGTGGGCAGCGCTGGCCTGGGAGCTCCTCGGTGCCTCCGTGCTGCTCATCGCCGTGCGCTGGCTGGTCCGGCGGCTAGAGAAGCGGCCGCGGGACCTGAACCGTTGCGGGACACCCTCCTCGCCTCCCAGCGCGTCTGCCGCCGTGGTGCCTCAGCCAGGTAAGGTCGCGTTAGTCAGTGGGAGGGAAGCCTCACTCTGCTCTCCCTGTGGACACAGTAGGGTCCTGTCACGGCCCGAGTCCACTGGCGGGAATCTGACTGACTGAGACGCGGAACTTGCTCCATTGTAGGAGCATTCCTGACACTGGGTGAGATCGAGAGACCTGGCTGCCCGGGCGCGTCTGGGGCTTACAGAGGAAGGGCTTCTGAGCCAGGGAGCGGCTTTGCAAGGGCTGCGGGAAGGGTGAACAGTAGACTAAACATTCGCCGGACTTAGTCGAAGAAGAAGTTGGTTCTGGCAGTGGTTTTAATGTGAAACTTAACTAAATATAGTGGTAGGATGAGATAATGAAATAAGGTGTGACTCCATGATTTAGGAACAGGGGAGATGGAGGGATGTCGTTCTCGTTTTTTGCTTTTGACTGGACTGTCAGGTCTGGGTGAGTAGAGATGGGAGGATGGTTGCTGGTCACTTTAAGATCGAGGTGAGCGTTAAGCAGCAGCCTGGTGTCTGGAGTGAAATCATGTCACACCTGCTCCTGGCTCTGCCACTACTGCTGTGGGACTTCTCAGTACTGGGCGGGTCATTCCATTCACCCACTATTTTCCGCCCCGCCATTAGCAGGATACGAATAATAGTAGTTCTTACTGTGGTTTTTTGAGAGTAATACATTCAGTGCTGGAAATTGAGCCCTACTACCTGCTGGCATCATCCATATAAGAGCTGCTGAGGTGATTGATGCATGTCTCAGTTCTGGGGAAAGGTCTGGTAAATAAAACCCAAGGGTCTTCAACGGAGTTCATCCATGCACTGTAGGGTTGGCAGTTTTGTAGGGTTTGTTATGCCCAGATCGCAGGAACCCCCAAAAGACTACCGGAGACCGAATCCCGCATGTAAAAGCCAAGAGCCTTTATTTCAAGCTCCAGAGCTTGGTCCCTCTGTCTGTCTAACACAGCGGTGAAGGCAGAGAGCCCTGAGCTCAGGTGGGGCAGAGTTTTTATCATAGCAGAGGTTGGGGTGAGGGGATTTCCAGGGTCCAGGACCCTGGTTGGCTGATAATTGTCAAGGGGTATCTGTAAAACAAAAAATAGGTGTGTGCTAGACTCTAGGACATCTGGCCACCTTATCTGATGGTTGGAATGTTTGGGATGTCAGGTACTTCCTCACCCATGGGTGGATCCCTGGGTGGTATCAGCTTAAGGCTTTTCCTGGATCTGGGTGTTGCCTGCCAGTAAGCCTGTCACAGAAGCTGTGTCTAGGCCCCTAAACCTGTCATGGCTGCTGTGTGGTCAAGCTATTTTGGGGCCCCTCCACAGGTTCTGTCGTCTTTTTTGCTTGTTTACATCAGGAGATGTAAGCCCACACCTCTGTGCTTAGTTAGCTCTTTTCTTCTCAGCTCTCCACCTCCCTGAACTATAATCCAGTGCTTACTAGGTTTGTGTTTATCAGAAGTCATGTTTCACTAATACTTTCTTGTTCTTTGAGTCTAGTTCTTAGTGGAAGATAAACAGTAATTCCCCTAGGTATTCTAGAAGAAAGATGAAGTTTTAAACTGTTGACTGCACCTTAGGACCCTAGGGCCAAAGAAAATCTTAGGGGTGACTGAGGCTTCACTTGCCTCTTTGAACTTATATACAACTTCACTTTTTAATTATTTAGCAGTACTGGGAAGAAAAACAAGAGGTCTGGCACATATTGACAAGTGTTCTACCGTTGAAGTACATCTCAACCCTTCCTTAGCAGTCACTGATTTCTCCATTTTTGCGAAAGAAACAGAACAGGAAGGTCAAGATAATTCTGTGGTTGTATGCAGCTGTGGAGAGATGAAATGTATGAGTCATGACAACAGGTCTGACACCTTGTCTTTTGGGTTTTACATTCTCTCGTCCCCTCAAGACACCTGAGCCAGGTGTGGCACATGCCTTTAATCCTAGTACTTGGGAGGCAGAGGCAGGTGGATCTCTGTGAGTTCAAGGCCAGCCTGGTCTACAAAGTGAGTTCCAGGATAGCCAGAGCTGTTACATAGAGAAACCCTGACTTGAAAAACTAATAAATTAATTAATTAAATTAATTAATTGAGTGGCACCTAAAGAATAACACCTGAGGCTATTCATTGACTTGACTTCTGCATGCACACACATACACCCATACATGCATTAATAGGAATACACAAGGCAATAAGGACATCTTTAATGAATATAATGCCCGCTAGTCTGTTGACTCTGTGAACACTATCAAAAACTCAAGAGAAGGTCAATGAATAAAAGTGACCCAAACACTGAAGCAGAGCAGTGCATGTGGCTAATGTAGCTAAGGGTATAGAGCCAAAACACCAGGGTTTGCAGCATCTTGTTTCACTAAAAGTTTATTTTCAGTTTTAGTTTTTCATTTTGAAATCATTTTAGGTGTATAAAGGATTATAAAAACAACACAGAATAGTTCAACTCATGAACAAAGATATTTTACATTACCAGCTGGTAGGGAAAAGAAAGTTCAATGCAGTGAGGTATCAATGCATACCTACTAGATTAACTGAGATTTAAAAAAAATACTGACATTCCGAAAAGTTGACACACACTGAGAAGATGGCTCCCCTGTTGTTGGTGGTCTGTTAACAGTATAGTCCCCTCTGGAGATTAGTCTAGCAGTGTCTCAAGGAAGTTCAACCTGTCTGTCCTGTACCCATAAAGCTTTTGTCCCAGAGAAATGAAACTTACTTGTTTAATATTCCTGCTATATGTAGCTAAGACTGGCCGTAAACTCATGATCTTCCTGCCTTAGCCGTAAGTGCTAGGATTACAAGAATATGCCAGCATGCCTGTCTTTGAAAATGTATTGTCTTTGCCGGGCGGTGGTGGCACATGCCTTTAATCCTAGTACTTGGGAGGCAGAGCCAGGCGGATCTCTGAGTTCGAGGCCAGCCTAGGCTACAGAGTGAGTTCCAGTAAAGGCACCAAAGCTACACAGAGAAACCCTGTCTCCAAAACAAAAACAAACAAAAAAACAAATTCTGTATATTAGTAGCTTAGATTCTCTAGATTTTCTGTGCTACATAATCACACCACAAGTATGACAAGGAAATGAACAGTGATAGAACACTGTTGTCTAACCTGCAGACCTACTTTAATTTCTCATGTCTCTATCAATCTATCCATCTTTCTAAGACTTCAAACACTGTGCTAATACTTCCAGTTCCAGTGCAGTTGGTGAGCTATGGCCATCATCTGTCTTGTTAGTAGAGGCTCTTTGGAGAGCAGCTGTGGTTTCTTATGTGTCAGAGGTGGCTGCCCTTGAGTATGTGACAGTTTTTTGTCTGCTTGTTTGTTAATTTTAATTGACTTTCCAGTGTGCTGTTACTCATTCTAAAGGTTAATGAGCTTTTGTTCCTCAACAGCTCAATGGCTGTAGCAGACATTTATGGATATTTTATCAGTGTCAGACCCAGTGGGACAGAATTTGTATTCATTATTTTTTCTACTTTTCATTATAACCCAAGAGTGGATCTATTACATACATTTTGTAGGTGAGGAAACTGAGGCTTAGAGTTTCAATAATTATCCTAGGATTGAAGTTAGTAATGTATGAAGTTCTGTTTATGTTTGTTAAGTTGCAGAGACAAAACCTTCTTGGAACAACTAAAGGTAAAAGGGTAGCTTTAGGATAAGAATACATATTGTATCTAAGGTAGGATCCTGTGAGGAAACTGAGCACCTACTTAAGCATGTGCTTTGCTGAGCTACTATCCCATGGTTCAAGTTGATTTTTGCTTTCTTGAACTTAGGTGAAGTGACAATGGATGCCATGTTGGCGCGATTGAAACTCCTGAATCCAGATGACCTTAGAAAAGAAGTTATAAAAGCTGGATTGAAATGTGGACCCATTACATCAACAACAAGATTTATTTTTGAGAAGAAATTAGCTCAGGCTTTACTTGAGCAAGGTGGATTGCTGACTTCCTCTCTTCCCAATCACAGTGAGGTAACTGCCACAGCATTTATCCAGGGCACCCCAAGGACTCCTGCATCTATGGAAGGGAAACAAACCCAGCAGGCCATTTCTTCCGAAGACAGAGATTTTGGTTACAGTGTGGGCTTGAACCCTCCAGAAGATGAAGCTGTGACATCCAAGTCCTACCCAATACCCCTCAGTGCCTCTGCCATGAATGATAACCACAAGGCTGGAGTGACAGCTGCTAAGGAGCCACTTCTGTACTATGGAGTGTGTCCAGTATTTGAGGATGGCCTTGTGAGAAATGGTAATGTGCTGTGTAGGGTCTCTTCATACAGACTGGGAAACTATAATCTTATCGCCCAAGATTAATTTCAGTATTTGTACTTGTTACTTTCTTTCTTTTTTTTTTTTTTTTTTTTTGTTACTAGGAAAATATTCTGTCAGATAGATTTGACTTGGAAATGATTGGCTCACTTCCATTTGTTAGTAATTTTGCTGATTAATCGTCTTCCCTCTCCCTTCCCCCCCCCCCAGTTTCTCTGTGTAGCCCTGGCTATCCTGGAAAATTATGCTTGTGCATATCTTTTGTTTGCTTGTTTGTTTTTCGAGATAGAGTTTCTCTGTGTGCCCTTGGCTGTCCTGGCACTCACTCTGTAAACCAGGCTGGTCTTGTAACTCAGAGATCCGCCGCCTCTGCCTCCCAAGTGCTGGGACTAAAGGCATGTGCGACCATTGCCCAGCGTGTGTTCCCTTCCCCTCTTAAATTCATTACAACCTGAACAGCTTTTAGGTTAATAAATATAAATGTACCAATGAGTGTATAAATAATTTTCAATCTCAAGGAGTCATATTTTGGGGCTAGGGGTCTGTTTTAGTTGTTAGAGCATTTGCCTATTATTATTCATGGAGCCCTGTGTTCAGTCCCTAGCACCATAAAACCTGATGTGGTGGCACATAACTATTACCCCAGCACTTGAGTGGATGCTAGCCTGGGCTATATGAAACCCTGTTCCCCAAAAAAGAATGAAAGAAAGAAAAGAATTGCAATTTTATTTTATTTTAGTCAGGATTATATTGTGTACTTGGACTAGCCTAGATCTTGCTGTATAGCCTAGGGTGGGCTTCAACTCTCAACAGCTCTGACTTTTCCTTATGACTGTTAGGATAATAGGTATAAGCTATTATATCTAATACAAGAATATTAATTTAGTTTTGAATTATTTTTATTTAGATCTTTATTTAATCCATTTAAAATACATTTTTAGTAAGTTATTGTATCTTGGGATATGAAGTTAACATGCAGGTATATATGGTATCATTGCTTATATATATGTACACACATACATTGTCAATGTATTCATTTGATTCTCTTGGATAGCCCAGGACCTCTTTAAGATAAAAATGGGGCTGGATGGTGGTAGCACACGCCTTTAATCTCAGCACTCAGAGGGCAGAGGCAAGTGGATCTCTGTGAGCTCAAGGCCAGCATGGTGTACAGAGTGAGTTCCAGGACAGGCTCCAAAGCTACACAGAGAAACCCTGTCTCAAAAAACCAAAAAAAGGATAAAATATGGGGAGTGGGTGGAAAGATGGCTCAGTGATTAAGAGCACTTATCCCAGGTCACATGTTAGGTAGTTCATAACCTACCTATAACACCAGGTCCAGGGGATCTGATCCTCCTTAGGCCTCCAAGGATACTCATACATTATGTGCATACAGTCACAAAAATACACACTCATACATACACACTTTTTTTAATCCTAAAAGGTATTTCTTATAAAAGATTGAAAATCTGAACTGTGAACATGAAGGTGAAACCAAGAGATTTATTAACAAATTTAAATTGAACTCTGGGTACAGTTAATACAGTGTTCAAACTATTCATCTCTTAATTTTCCCTTATTACTTTCATACCCAGAAAGGATCCATGTTTATGAAGATAAAAAGGAAGCATTGCAAGCTGTCAAATTGATCAAAGGGTCCCGGTTTAAAGCTTTTACAACAAGAGAAGATGCTGAGAAATTTGCTAGAGGAGTATGTGATTATTTCCCTTCTCCTAACAAAACTGTGTCCTTACTGTCTCCTGTGAAGGCAGTGCCAGTCTTTGGCAGTGATGGGTTGAAAGGTAAGCCATGCCGGACTTCTTGTCATTACTATTATTTACCACTATTATTCTTTTTCTTTGATATTTCTTCATCTGTGAGATAAATCTGGTGGAGGAGGAGGTGGAGAGCTGAGGAGCCCTACAGTGGACCAACAAAAGAGAAAAGGACTAGGGAGCTGCCCTGGGAAGGTTTGAGGACATAAAGGTCAAAGGAGTCTGGTGCTAGTAGGCCCTGAAGCTAATGAGCCAAGTCTTAGCATGTGGACCACAGAAGCAGCAAAGAGAACACCTTCTGTCTTCTTGTGGCTCCAACTATTGCTTGTTTGAGTGTGGATATTTTGATGCTGACAACAGTCTGTGTTTCCACCTGAAGGTACACCTACTTGTAGGATCTGCAACAATCACTCTCCCTGTGAGAGCTAGAAATCTACACCCAATATATGACTCAGAGCCAGAAGCCCATTTGGAGAGGCTTGACCATGATTCACATCCCTTCTCCCTGCAGTTGTTTGAGGTGGACTGCTGTCTTTCATTTGAGGGCCTGTCTACTGCCCTCTACTCTTCCTTTACTTAGGTATCTCTCCTTTCAGCTTGGGAAAGTGCCCATGCAGGAAATTTTTTCAAGAAAGCTCTCAGGTTTTGATTAAACCTTTAGAAGCTATGAGTAGAACTCCTTTTTTTTGAAGAGAGAATTGTAGTTGCTCTAATCGCTTGTCCACTTAACAGAATTGACATTTTTAGGTTTTTGAGAAAAGGTCTTAATCATGTCAAGCCAGGCTGACCTTGAACTTGCAGTCCTTCTCTCTCAACCCCCTGAGTACTAGGATTCTAGGTTTGAACCACTACACTCAGTTTCTTGACTTATCTTCAAAGTACACTAAATGGCTAGGCATGATAGTGCATGCTCTTACTGCCAGCACTTGGGAAGCATATGTATGTGGATGTCCTCTATGAGTTTGGAGCCAGCCTGAGCTACACATTTTGACCCTGTTTCAAAAAAAAAAAAAAAAAAAAAAAAAAAAAAGCACACAAAATGATGTCTTAATTTCAGTCTTCAGCCATCTAATTGAGCTCAGCACTGCATTAGTACTGTGGTGTGCTTTGTACCATTGTCATTTCTTACCCATCACTCCCAAGAGCTCCTAAGCCTTTCACCACAGCAGACTAAGTGAGAAGAAAATATTTGTGAGATGGTGTTCTTCAATTCTGTCTCTTAATAGCAGATGGTTTGTGCCTGGCTGAATCAGAAACAGTAAACAAAGAACGAGCAAACAGTTATAAAAATCCCCGTACACAGGACCTCACTGCCAAGCTTCGGAAAGCTGTTGAGAAAGGGGAAGAACACACCTTTTCTGATCTTATCTGGAATAATCCCCGATATCTAATTGGTTCTGGGGACAACCCAACGATTGTACAAGTAAGTATGCCTTCAACATCATTCCTAGTCACTGTTCATGACCAATGACCCTGTGTTTTAACAAACATGAAGCTCAGTGTTTTAACAAACACAAAACTCATCCTTTCTTTTAGGAGGGATGCAGGTACAATGTTATGCATGTTGCTGCCAAAGAGAATCAGGCTTCTATGTGCCAGATGATGTTAGAGACTCTGGAGAACCCTGAGTTTATGCGTCTGATGTACCCTGATGATAAAATGGACATGCTGCAGAAGCGCATCCTCTACATTGTTGACCTTTATCTGAATACTCCTGACAAAGTGGTGAGCATTCCTCATTAGTCTGTCTGCTGGAGGTTTAGGTTCCTGATATGTTGGAGTATTTCTTATTTCTCTCTGCTACATCAGTGTGCAAGGCTTGTGGAATATTCGGAAGACACAAATGCTTATTGACTTAGAGAGAAAGATGGTTATGGAGGTGTTACATAACAAAACTTTTCTTCGGGAGATGCAACACATATGTTGGGAACTCCAGATAGGGAACTCATGACAGACCAAAGTACAGATACCACCAAAGTCCAACTTGATGAACCAATGAGGTTTTTTTTTGTTGTTTTTTCAGAGCTGAGGACCAAACCCAGGGCCTTGCGCTTGCTAGGCAAGTGCTCTGCCACTGAGCTAAATCCCCAACTCCACCAATGAGTTTTATTAGGGTTACTTACAGGTATATAGGTAAGAGGTTATTTATAGGGTTATTATAAATGACTCAAAGACAGTTGCATCACCAAGGACCCCCCTAACATAACTGACGCTCACAAAGCTGGGAACCTGGAGCACACTGCACAGCCTGCAGGCAGCTCAACAGGTTAGAAAGTATCCTTACCGGGTACCTCTGTTAATCTAAACCTCTTCCAGGCAGCTCTGTTGGTTTCTGCTTCTTCCAGGCAGCTGGTCTGTCCTAATTTTCTATTGCTGTGAAGAGATACCATGACCATGGCAACTCATATATAGGGAGCCATTCCTATTCAAACCACATTTCACTCCCTGGCCCCCATAGACTTGTAGCCATATCATAATGCAAAAATTCATTTAGTCCAATTTCAAAAATCCCCATAGCCTATAACATTCTCAACACTGTTCAAAAGTCAAAGTTCAATGTCTTTTTGGAGACTCAGGGCTATGGCTTAACTGTAATCTCTGTAAAATAAAAAACAAAAAGCAGATCACATACTTCCAACATACAGTGGCACAAAATATACATTACCATTCCAAAAGGGAGGAAAGGGAGCATAGAGAGGAAATACTGGATTGAAACAAGACCAGAAACCAGCAGGGCAAACTCCAAATTCTGCATCTCCATGTCTGATGTCAAAGTGCTCCTCAGATGTCCAGCTCCATTAAGTTTTGTTGACTGTAACAAACTTCTCTTTCTTGGGCTGGTCATACCTGGGCTGCAGCTTTCCTTGACAGGTATCCTACGGGTTGGTATCTCTAGCATCTTATGGTTTCCAAGGCAATCCAGGCTTCACCTTCACAGCTTCACACAATAGCCTCTTGGGTCTCCATGCAGGGACACCCCTGACATCTGCCTGACCTTAGCAGCTTAGCCATGGAGGGAGAGTCCACAACTCCTTTCTTACATCCCCGACTCTAAAGCCAGAACACATGGTCAAAGCTGCCAGGTTCTTCTGCTTGCTAGAGCTGAGACATGGCCCCCTAGTTCAAATACATTTCCACCAGCTTTCTGTTTTTGATGGTTTCCTTCTCTGCCTAAGGTTGGGTCTCCTGGAACTCACTCTGTACACCAGGCTGGCCTCAAACCCAGAGATCCATCTGCCTCTGCCTCCAGAGTGCAGGGATTAAAGCTTTTCTTTAATTCTTTTTCACAAGTTGGAAGCTTAGATGCGTGGGGTCTTTCTGTGAGGTCACCACTCCCTTTAGTCCATTTAGAATCAGACTTTTCTTTAAACTTTTTATCTCCATGCACGCTGGACTTAGCTCTGTTACACTTCTTGGTGCTCCATTTCTCCTCAAATGGTATATTTTGTACTTTTCCTCAATCAATTTAATTCTTTTTCATTATAGATCTGCATAAGAGTCACCATTAATAACACAACAGAGTCACCTATGCTGCCCTGAAATTTTCTCTGCCAATGTCATTAATCCAAAACTCTTCAGCAGATTTTTTGGACAAGGGCAAAAAGCAGCCACATTTTTGCCAAAATATTACAAGAATGGTTTCTGGGCCATATATAATTTTCTTCCCCTCAGAAACTTATTGAGCTAGGCCCTCACAGTTCAAATCACCCTCAGCAACACTGTCTTCCATGCTCCTAACTAGGATGGCCCATTTAAGGTTAAAAGTGCCCAAACAAAGCATGGTCAGGGGTGATGATGATACATGCCTTTAACCCCAGCACTTGGAAGGTGGAGGAAGAAGAATCTCTTGTGTTTGAGGCCAGTCTGGTCTACAGAGTGGGTGCATTGAAAGCCAAGGCTACTCAGAAAAACTCTGTCTTAGGGGCGGAGGGGAGCATGGTCAGACCTATCACAGCAATACCCCAGTCCATGGTACCAACTTCTGTCCTGGTTCTATTGCTGTGAAGAGACACCATGACCGTAGCAACATATATAAAGGAAAGCACTTAATTGGTGCTTGCTTACAGTTCAGAGGTTTAGTCTGTTGTCATCATGGCAGGGAACATGGCAGCTTGCAGGTAGACGTGGTGCTGGAGAAATAGCTTGAGAGTTCTACATCTCCATCCACAAGCAGCAGGAAGAGAGAGAGCCAGTGGGCCTGGCTAGGGCTACTGAAACCGCCAAATCCCACCCCTAGTGACATCAAGGCCATACTTACTCCAGAATGGCCACACCTCCTAATAGTGAATGACTCTCCCTGGTGACCAAGCATTCAAATCTATGCACTTTTGTGGGGCCATTCCTACTCAAACCACCACATGGTCTGTCTCCAAGAGTTTTCTTTGTGCTCAGCTTCCTTCAGTCTGAGGGCTACTCTCTGCTTTTATTGTTTACTCTGGCAGGAAGGAGCCTAATGAACCTGGTCAGTTTCAGGGACTTCCTAAAGCTATTTCGAGTTTGCCTTCCTGTTTAAAGAGCTTCCCTGTAGGTGGAATGTTTCGATCTCAGAAACTAAGAAAAAAAAAAAAAATACTGGACTAGTGAGATGGTTCAACAGGGAAAGGAGCTTGTGCCTGCAGACCTACAACCTTAGTTTAACCCCTGGGACCTGTATGGTAAAAGGAAAGAATCCTACAGGTTATCTGCTGAGCTCCATAAGCACCTGTACACACAGTGTATGCATTAAATAAGTAAATAAAATTTTAAAATAAAAGATTTTTTTGAAAAATTTTCAAAGGCATGGCTTTTAGTTGTGTAAGTCTTCAGTAAGGATTTGAGACACAGGAATTTGTTTATATGAAGGAGAATGCAATGATAGGTTAGAACCAAGAATTAATCTCTCAGAAATCCAGGAGTTTAAGAAACCAGGGGAAAGAATAAAAGAAAGCACTAGAGAGGCAGAGGCAGGAGAATTTAACCTGGTCTACAAAATGAGAAGAAAGGAGTAAAATTTTACAGCAGAAAAATACAGTTTGATATGTATTTTTTTAAGTGATTTCTGGTAGCCAGCCTAAGACTCCTGTGTGTGTATATCCACAATGTTGGAAACAGAACCTAGGGTCTCAAATATGCTAGGCAAGCTCTGAGCTCACAACTTCAGTTTCTTTCACAAGGTGGTAATTTATGGGAGTTTTTGTTGCTGTTCTTATTTTGTTTTTATTTAAAAGTTACGGCTTTTCTGTTGTTTCTAACATACCAACTTTCTGAGTCCCTGGGTCCAGTAGCAGCAAAAATACAACCTCTGCCTCAAACAATAAATAGGAAAGGAAATTACAGATAACTTTTTTGTTTGTTTGTTTTTGTTTTTCGAGACAGGTTTTCTCTGTGTAGTTTTGGTGCCTGTCCTAGACCAGGCTGGCCTCAAACTCTCAGAGATCTGCCTGGCTCTGCCTCCCGAGTGCTGGGATTAAAGGCATGCACCACCCACGGCCCCTTAAGATAGAAGTAAATTGGGAAACTAATGGGATAGTCAACTAAGCAAAATTATAGAAATAGATTTAAAAACAACTATAGGAATAAATAAAGTCAAATTTCTCCCACCATATTCTCAAACACATCTGATACCAGAATTGTGTAGGAGATTCCAGCTGGGTGGTCTCTAGCTCAGTTCTGGTGGTACTGAGTGAGATCCCACAGAATCAGGACTTAGTTACAACAGATTAGCCTCACCTTAGATATCAGCCATAAGCCTCATTTGTCCGTTTTATGTTTCGACTTCTGAAATGTTGGAGTTATAGGCAAGTTCCACCATGCCCAGCTGATTTACTCACTTTTAGAGCATTAGTTCCATGACTGTATAATGGGTCCCAAATTATTAAAGTTAAGGTTGACTGCATACCTTTGATTTTATGTGCCCTCCTTGGGACCTGTCACTTAACATCAAATAAATAGTGACAAGTTACTGTGCCAGGCTCAGGGCCTGGCATACAATGACTATAAGCTAGCATTCCTAGTACTTTTGCCAACTATAAAAACAATGGGTTTTTTTTTGTTTTTTTGGACAGGATTTTCTGTAATCCAGGCTGGCTACAAACTTACTATATAGCAAAGAACGACCTTCAATTCCAGATTCTTCTGCCTTCACTTGTCAAGTGTTGTCACATAGGCCTGAGGCTTTTTTAATTTTTTTGTTAAAAATTTTTTTATTGCCAGATATGGTTGCTCATACCTTTAATTCCAGCATTCAGGTGGCAGAGGCAGGCAGGATCTGAGTTTGAGGGCCAGTGTGGTCTACATAGGGAATTCTAGGCTAGCTAGGACTACATGGTGAGACCCTGGCTCAAAGCACATTTTTTATTACGTATTTATTTATTTCGTGGGGGGGGCCGCGGCTAGTGAGAAGGGGCCCTTGGCATGTGGATGTCACAGGACACAGTTCCTTTTCTCCACCTGGGGATTGAACTCAGGCTGTCAGGCTTGGTGTCCAGCTTTGTGGTTTTGTTTTAAATCAGTGGTTCTCAACCTGTGGTCTTGACCCCAGAGTCACCTAAAACTATCAGAAAACACAAATATTTATATTATGATTCATAACAGTAGCAAAAGTACAGTTATGAAGTAGCAACAAAAATAATTTTATGGTTGGGGGTCACCACAACATGAACTATATTAAAGGTTACAGCATTAGGAAGGTTGAGAAGCACTTTTTTAAATAAATACCTACTTTCACTGTAGAGCAACCATGTTAATAGTTTGAGTAAGCAATTGTGCTTCTCTACCTTTTCTAGGGCTTTGATACACCACTGCATTTTGCTTGTAAATTTGGGAATGTGGATGTAGTCAATGTGCTTTCTTCACACCCTTTGATTGTGAAAAATCCAAAGAATAAATATGGTAAAACACCTGAAGACGTAAGTAACTTTTAAATTGCAATTACTGTCTTTTGTTAAAAATTAAAATATATAAATTTGCATTCTGTGATTGTAGCTAGTGAAATCACAAGTAACAGAGTTGTGTTTATGTTGTGGGTATATTTAGAATGCTGGCTGCTGAGCATGATGTACTCTGAAAACAGCGTATCTGAAGAGCCAAGAAGGAATGAGCTAACCTAGTCTTGCTGATTTTACCGAAACTGGCCATCAGTGTTCTGAGCAACTTAGTCTTACCGTGTTCCTTCTAAACACAACCCAAGTTTCAAAAGAAGGCAGGAGTGGTGGTCATGATGATGGCTATAGGTGGTGATGGTAGTGATCATAATGGTAATGATTGATGGTTATAGTCGTAGTAGTGATGACTATAATGCTGAAAGCAGCTGATGTGTTCAACTCATTGTATAACAGATAGGGAGCTAGCCCAGATAGATACTGCTGCATTCATGCCTAGTGAAGCAAGCCTTTTTGTGTTCCTTAGCAATAGAACAAAATGTGCTACATTTCATTGTGTGCTTGTGATATAAAGACCTGGCTCTAATAAGAACTGAAATGCTAATTTAAGGATCAAACATTAGATGCTGCTGGCTGACCTAGATCTACTACTCCCAGAAATAAAATCTAAAGGACACTTCTGGTGAGAGTGTCTTCCTTAGGCTCAGGCCCCTTAGCTGTTACTACATTTTGTAACATTCATGTACCCTAGTTGGTAGAAAACTTCCCTGACATGCATAAGGCCTGGTATTAAGGAGTGGAAGGGAGAAGGAAAATAATTAAAAAAAAATTTTTTACTACAGAAAAATAGTTTTTTTTAATCTATATTTTTATAAAATGATTTTCTGATAACCAACCTAAAACTCATGACTATTGTGTGTGTATATATGCAATGTTGGGAACAGCACCTAGGGTCTCAATATGCAAGGCAAGCCCTCTACAACTGAGCCCACAATTTTAGTTCTTTCACAAGGTGGTAATTTATGGGGTTTCTTGTTGTTGTTATTTTTTCATTTGAAAGTAATTGCTTTTCTATATTATTAGTGTTGTGATTACCCAGGGGCTCAGAAAGTTAATTCCAGTAGCCACAAATTCTATATGATGTAGTAGCTCTATTTGAGTTCAGATACCCAACAGCAAAAATTTATATAGAGAGGGTGTACTTTCATACTGTAAAACTCCAGCTGAGAAACTGTCAGCATGCCCATGTGTATTTATATTTATACTTGATATTGTGTGTGTGTGTGTGTGTGTATATATATATATATATATATATATATATACTTGATATTATACTTTTTATTAAACTTGATATTTATACTTTTAAGGGTTTTTTTTCTTGCAGAAAATGGGAAACAAAAGTTGTGTGAAGAAAAAGATAAAGTTTACCATGTTGCTAGAGTGTTTTCTTGCCCTGTTCCAATGGGCTTTTATAGTGATTTTATAGAATAAGCTGTGCTGCTGAACACAGGTTTTCTTTTTGTTTCTCTTTTTTGTTGTTTGCTTATTTATTTTTATGTGTGTGGGTGTTTTGCCTGCATATATGTCTATACCACATGCATGCCTTGTGCCTGTGGAGGCCACGAGAGGGTGTCAGATCCCCTGAAATTGGAGTTACAGACAGTTTTAAACTGCCATGTTGATGCTGGAAATTGAACCCAAGTTCTCTGATAGAGCATCCAGTGCTATTAACCACTGAGCCATTTCTCTAGCCTGCTAGCACAGGTTTTCTGAGTATGAGTTTTGTGAAATTTTCAGTGTTAAGATAATCCTAGGACTGAAGAGGTAGTTCAGTGGTTAAAAACACTTACTACTCTTACAGAAGACTGGAGTTCTCTTTTTTTTTTTTTTCCTGGAGTTCTCTTTTTCCAGCACCCAGGTTGGATGACTCACTGCTACCTGCAACTCCAGCTCCAGAGGAACCAACACCCTCTTCTGACCTCTGGGGCATCTATACTTACATCACACACACACACACACACACACACACACACACACACACACCATATACCTATATACATAATAAATAATAAAAAATTTAAAGATACTATCCTATTCTACTGGATTTAAACTTTAAAAAGAGTTTATTTGACAGGAAATGTAATATAGTAATATTTAGAATGTTCAATTTGTCTGTTTTGTTTAAATAGGTAATTTGTGAAAGAAGCAAAAACAAATCTGTAGAACTGAAAGAAAGGATTAGAGAATACTTAATGGGTGAGTTGTGGACTCAATACCTGGCATGGAAAGCCCTTTGTAAGAGTGAACTTGGGGCAGTGCAGCAGAGGTTTGTCTGCTTTCCCAAGTTCTGAAAAAGTAGCTATGAACTCCCCTCAGAGCCTATTGAAATTATCCATTGTTTTTTTTTTCCCTGAATACTGTACCTCCTTGCCTCATTTCATACTGCCCATTCTTGTTCTGATTTTAGGCTCTCTTTTTACTTAATTACTGTTCAGGGACTCACCCCAACCTTGAGACAGGTTTCTCTGATCACTTTTGGTTAAAGAGGGCAGAAACGCAGAGCCGCTTATGGTTGGTTATTTGGCTTTTGTTTTTAGTTTGTTTCTAAGAAGGTGTATTTTGGGTCTGCCTCCCTCCTCCGCCCTTCTGAGGCTATCTAACTCAGCTCAGCCTTTTAAAACTGGGGACCCCATATGGGCCATTATCCTGCTAGGATTGTGGAGGTACGATACTCATTTATATTTATTCTCTCTCTCCATCTCTCTGTTCTCCTCTTTCTCTCTCTCCTACTCTGTCCTCTCTCCCTTATCCTCTCTTCTTCCCCCTCCATCCCTCTCTCCTTTCCTTGCTCCTTCAATTGTGGGGTATCTACCAAAGAAAACTACTCATACATGGGTTTAAGCCAATGAAAAGTGTTTATTAAGCCAGGCGGCAGTGGCACATGCCTTTAATCCTAGCACTCAGGAGGCAGAGCCAGGTGGATCTCTGTGAGTTTGAGACCAGCCCGGTCTAAAGAGCAAGATCCAGGACAGGCACCAAAACTACACAGAGAAACCCTGTCTTGAAAACAAAAAAAAAAAAAAAAGAAGAAAGTGTTTATTAGCAGGACTGCAGCTTCACTGATTGTTCGGGATCCCAGTGTAGCCCCAAGCCTTTCTCAGGGTGAGCTTTTAAGCACCAAGAAACATATCCTTGGTTGACATTCTTCAGTTAGCAAGTACAGTTGGCCAGATACAGACAGAACTACAGAAACCAAAAGGCAAGGTTAGTATATTTAGAGACCCTCCCAGAACTATAAATTTGGATGAATTGGTCTTTGGCAGGTGGTGCTATGTGCTGAGTTTTATGGCCTGAATGGTACTTCATCAGTTGTGCTAAGGTCTGGGGGCCTGTTACACTTCTCTCCCTTTCTTTCTTCTGGTCAGGAGCTCCTAATTGTGGCTTCTATGCTTTTTTTTTTTTTTTTTAAGTTTTTCGAGACAGGGTTTCTCTGTGTAGCTTTGCGCCTTTCCTGGAACTCACTCTGTAGACCAGGCTGGCCTCGAACTCACAAAGATCCGCCTGCCTCTGCCTCCCCAGTGCTGGGATTAAAGGTGTGTGCCACCACTGCCTGGCTGCTTCTATGATTCTTGTATTTGTGTTTCAGCTATAGGGAAGTGGTTAATTTCAGGAGGGACACCTGTGTTTTTCAGTGCATCTCAAAAGATGCAGAAGTACCGTTCCTTCTGTCTCTTTACCCAGTTTGTTGTTTCTGCTGAGTAAAAATGTAGCTCTCTTGCCTCTGTTTTGCCTTCTTTTCCTTCTTAGGTGTATATAGCCATGGTTATGGCATGGCACAGTGTCTCTGGGTATTTTCTCAGGTCAGAGTCTGTGGAGCCTGTATATCTGACATTTTGTAGAAACAGGTACTAGCTTCCAATCTAAGATTATCTGGACTTTTAATTATACTCTGATCTCTTCCTGTGTGGTAGAGGTAGCAGAGATGTCTCTTGGGCTTCTGGCAGTTGTTGGAGGCTCCAGTTGTGTTACAGAACACAATTAAACTGCCAGAAATACCTTAAAATGTAATTAGTTACACTTTGTAGTGGGACTTTTCTTGTTTGTGATCATATAACTTTTTTTTGTTTTGTTTTGTTTTTTTGTTTTTCAAGACAGGATTTCTCTGTGTAGTTTTGGTGCCTGTCCTGGATCTCACTCTGTAGACCAGGCTGGCCTCGAACTCACAGAGATCTGCCTGGCTCTGCTTCCCGAGTGCTGGGATTAAAGGCATGCACCACCGCCGCCTGGCACATGATCATATAGCTTGATCGCTGCTAAGATCTGGTTGCCTAGCATTTTTCTGGGGTAAGCATGGTATTTCTGCATCCATGTTCCTTTTTGTTACTCAGCCTTGAAATGTTTTGCACATCTTCCTTGTTTCTTGCTGAGGGTCATTCAAGCCCAGGCAAGAGCTTTAGGAGTTGTCTTGTGGCGGCTTTCACATTCTAGACTTAATGCTTCAAGGAGCATGCTGCGGGACTGACTACATTACTGCATGCTGCCCCATCATTCAGAAGAGACCCACAGTTGGATAAATAGAGGGAAGGAATACACAACATCCTAAGGAAATAAATAGGGTTAAAAAAAAAACTATACACAAGCCCACCAAGGGCATGAATCCAGTTTTGTTGACGAAGTGTTGTGTTTTTCTCCAAAGCGCTGGGGACTGAACTCAGGGCCTCAGGCATGCTGGACACCTCTACTTTGGTCTACCCACAGCCCTCTACAGACAAGAGTATATTCCTGGGACGTTTTAGTATACAAAGCCCTAGGCATTATATATATACACATACACACACACACACACACACACACACACACACACACACACACACACCAAAATATATAAGGATTTGAATATTCAAAGGAAAAGTAAACCGTATTTTATGAGTAGGTAGGTTATACATGAATTTTGTTTTTTAAAATTTTTTTATTTAAAAGTTTTCTTTTTCCATTTTACATACCAACCACAGTTCCCCCTTCCTCCCCTCTTCCCATTCACCCTCTTTCTAAAAGACAACCATTATTTCAAAATCCATGAAATGGGAAGCAGGTAGAAATCTGTCACTTATAAAAACCTCATCTCATAGGTATGTGGTATCAGTCACAATTTCAGATATTGAAATGTTAATAAATACATTTCTCTGGTTGATTTTGTTTGTTTTGAGACAGGGTCACACTATGTAGTCCTCGCTATCCTGGAACTCACTATGTAGACCAGGCTGGCCTCAAACTCACAGAGATCAGCCTGCCTCTGCCTCCAGAGTGCTGGGATTAAAGGCCTATGCCACCATACCCAGCCGTTTCCCTGTTTTTAAAAAATTGTTTTTATTTTATGTTCATGAGTGTTTTGTATGCATGTGTGTGCGTGCGCGCGCACGCTTTATCACTTGCCTGGTGCCCACAGAGAGTAGAAGATGGTGTTGAACTCAGTACAACTGGAACTGGACAGTTGGGAGTCTTCATGTAGATACTGGGAACCAAACCCTTGTACTCTGCCAAAGCAGCAAATTCTCTTAACTGCTGATTTCTATCTCTATCACCCACTTTGGTTTTTTGATATAGAATCTCATGTAGCCCACCAAGCTGGTCTCAAACTCACTAAACTCAGGATGACCTTGATTTCTGATCTTCTTCCCTTGGCCTCCCAAGAACTGGGATTGTAGGCATAAACCATCACACCCAGTTTTAGGAAATGCTCGGGTTTAAACCTGGGGCCTCATGCATGCTAGGCAAGTAAGAAATGTTAGACATATTTTAATGCTGTGGTTTTTACTATGCTCTATGTTAACATTCTTTTAAGTAGAAAAATAAAGATATAAAAGCTATTATAAGCACTTGAAGTAAAAAAAATTCCCAGGTAATTGTGAGCAGCATGACAGACTGATATTCCAGCACACCTCTTACCTCTTCTACACATGAGAAACTGAATCAGGGCGGAAGGAAATGTGACCTCTGTGTACTAAGCTCCTTCTTTGTCCTAATCAGACTCCTGGCTCCAGACTTCTAGCTTCCTTGGGTGTCTGCTGCCTGCCCCCTCTCTCCTTACTTTTGTTGTTAAGTGTTTTTGTTTTGTTGATATTCAGCGTGTTTCAGGACAAGAATTCAATAGTATATTTTATAGATGGATATACAGAAAAGAGTTATTTTTTGTGGTAAGAGAGATGAAGACCTTAGGATAACAGTAGGAGAAAGAAAAGATAGTTTGACTCCAGAAGTTTTACCACAAAGTAGGGTTGTCTAAAAGTAGTGACAGATTGGATAATTTTTAAAGAATTACATGATGCCTTCTAGATTTGAAGTCTTGGCAAAATAACATTGGTAAATCATTGAACAAAACAAGAAATTGAACATTGATTAGAGGCAATATGGGATGGGTCTGAATCTTACTGACCTATTTGTTTGCTCATAGTTCTTTTTACAAACATGTACTCTTGGCGGCTCATGTAGAAGTAAGAACTTGAATACTACCATTAAGTATGCTTCTTCATTAGTAATCTCAAAGCCTTGCAAGATGTATCATCATCTCCATTGTGAAAACAAGGATCAGGGGAAAAATCAAAAAACAAAAACCTGTTTTAGTAGAGAATGGAGATGAGGCTAAGTAGTTGCTGGCACAAATTGGTCTTGGCCTCCAAACCTATAGATTACCTGGTCTCTTCTGTCTTTGTTTGCCTTGTTGTCCCCCCCGACCCACACTCAGACCACACAAGTAAAAGCTTGTGGCTGACATTTATCTCCTCTTCAGGTCACTACTATGTGCCACTTCTGAGAGCAGAAGATACTTCTTCTCCTGTCATTGGGGAGCTGTGGTCCTCAGACCAGAGAGCTGAAGCCTCTAATGCTGACCACTGTAGAAGTAGCCCCAGAGATCCTGTGATGACACTGAGAGCTTTCGTGGGGCCTCTAAGTCCATCCAAGGTGAGTGGTCAGGGAAGAAAGTTTTGGGACTGTCCTAGCTATCTCTACATTTTAGGGTTGGGTGCTCCAGCCTGTTGTTTTGTTTTAGTTTTGGAGATCAACTCATGGAAGGCTAAGGCCATCTTTATCTGAGACTACCTCTGATGAAGTGATAAGGAGGACTTAGAGTATTTTTTGTTGTTGTTGATGTAGCAAGGGAAGGTGTATTGGAAGCCCATGTCTCCCGACATAGTAGTGTTTTCCTGGGCAAGCCCCTTTTGTCCCTTACCAGTCTGTTGTGCCTTAGGGAGCTCCACATTTACAAATTCAAATTCCAGACTGAGCTTCCTACACTTGGAACTTCTACCCCTTCCTTCATGTTCCTGAGTTCCTGTGATATACCTGTCTTTCTTTGAGGCCACAGCCAGTTGAGCTCTGTTCACACATGAGATGGTCAGGAAGTTTATAATGACGGAGTTTCTGGATCACAGATTATACATGCTTTTATGCCAAATTTACAATTGATGGCTTTCTCCAGTGAAATACCTCACTGACAATGTGTAAACTATTATTTAAAACTCTAAATAAACTGGTCATGGTGGCACAGGCTATAATCCCAGCTTCTTGGGAGGCTGATGCAGGAGTACTACAATTTGAAAACCAGCCTGGGTTATACATATAGTCAGACCTTGTCACAAAACAACTTTCTAAATAATTCACAAGAATGGAGCCATTCCAAATGATGTCAGACTGTTGGGATTAGAGCTGTGTTCTATGCCTTGTTAGCATGGTAGGTGATGTCAGACAGTTGGATTAAAGCTTCATTCTATGCCTTCTTAGTGTAGTAGGTGATGTGTCAGTCTCATAAATGAGCTACAGTAAACATACAATTCCAGTAAGGATTATTCATGACAGATTGATGTCAGCTTCTCTTCTATATGTAGGGGAAATGGGACATGTACCAGTGAGGTGGAGGTAGACAATACCTGTTGTTCTTAGGATGAGGCCTCATACTTGGACCATCCTGGGCCAGATCTGACCCTCAACATGGGCCAGTACAGAAAGGCACCTCTTCCTTGTATCACTTTTCCTAGATAGTTGTAAACAAACATCTACCTAGGAAAAGTCACACAACCAACCCTCCTTCCCCTGATCCTGTGAGGTCATGCTCCCTCTTGGCTATATAGTAGAAATGGCTGCAGAATCTGTAAAGTGGTAGAAAACCATTGAGTCTATAGTGTTGGTTCTGAGTCTCAGGTGAGCTGCATGAAATAGCCTGTCTTCCACTTTTTTTTTTTTTTCTAGGCTGAAGATTTTCGAAAGCAATGGAAAACTCCACCTCGAAAGAAAGCAGGCTTCTTCCACAACATCAGAAAGTCTGACCCAGAACGAGGCATTGAGAGAGTGGGAAGGTATTTACTGGACCATGACTGATCAGCTGAGCAAAGTGTGCTGTGTGGTTGTGGATAGATGATAGAAAAATATTAACTGTAAATACTGAAATGTAGCAGTTCCCAGATGGATTTACTGGGAGCTGTTAGAACCTTTTTTCAAAGTATGTGCCAGTTTGACCCTGCCACAGACTTTGCCAAAATAAGGACATGTATTAGGCTTTGCATGTCACTTTCTGCTATAAAGTTGGCATGAGTGAGTGTACACTAGGCTTCCGTGAGTGAAAGTCACTTGATATATCATAGGTTGCTCCTCAAAGGACATGGCAGGGTCTTACCAATAGGGTAGCACTAGAAAATGTCCCAAGTTTAGGGTAAAATATGATACTCAAAATTAGAGTTTTGGTACTTCGAGGATTAAGTGCTATTTTCTGTGTACTCAGGGTTTTTTTTGTTTTGTTTTGTTTTTTGTTTTTTTCCTGTTTTCTCAACTGGTTAATTGTGTTTTCTTACAGGGAGCTAGCTCATGAGCTGGGGTACCCCTGGGTTGAATACTGGGAGTTTCTGGGATGTTTTGTTGATCTGTCTTCCCAGGAAGGCTTGCAAAGACTAGAAGAATACCTTACCCAACAGGAAATAAACAAAAAGGCTCAACAAGAAATAGGAGAAAATGAAGGCTGCCTTCAGGACAGAGCCTTGGTTTTTGGTAAGCAAGTGCAGGTCTGAGGTGTCTGTGGGTTTTCCTTTTCTTTTTCAGTGTGCTTTTACTATAAAAGCAGATCTTTTCCTCAAAGTCATATCAGAAAATGTGCACATAGTTGTGTTAAAAACAAACAAAAAGGCATCACAGAAAGCTATGTGTGTCTGAGCACCTATATGTATATACACCTATATGAATTGTGTTGTATGCATATAAAGTACATAAAAATACAGAATCACAGGAAGCAAAGTGTGTATACATATAAGTGAAAAATGTGGCATCCTGGCAAGCAGTCTGATGCTTTTGGCTTTGTTTCCTGACCTAGATATACTTTATAGTTGAATACAATGTGTAATGTCAGGAAAAGGACAAGATAGGTTCCACAATACTGGGCACTGTATTTTGTCAGTCACTAGGGTGCCTTGAGCAAGTTAATGGAATGCTTGGAAAAGGTTAAACTGAGTACGAAAAACATAAAATAGGTCATAACTTGCCAGCACCATTAAAAAAGGGAAAAGTAGTGTGTTGTATATAACTCAGTGGTAGAACATGTGCTTACCATGAGTAAAGTTCAGTCCCCAGTACTAGGAGGGTGGTGCGAAGAGATATTAAAGTTTTTAATATTGTAAGGAAAAAGGCAAAAATACCCCCAAAAATGAAGTGGGAAAAAAAAAATGCTCTTTAAAAGAAGTAAAAACAAGCTGGGTAGTGGTGGTGCACACCTTTAATCCCAGCACTAGGGAGGCAGAGGCAAGTGGATCTGAGTTTTGAGGCCAACCTAGTCTACGGAGTGAGTTCCAGGACAGCCGGGGTACACAGAGAAACCCTGTCTCAAAAAAACAAAAAAACAAAAAAAAAAAAAAAAAAAAGAGGAGGAGGAGGGAAGGGGAGGGAGAAATACCTTAAAACACCCTAAGCCATGATTATAAGATCCTAGTGTGGAAAGGTTCCCATCTTACCAAAGTAAAGGCGTTGTACAGACTGGGCTGGCAGTTTATTCAACACAGCTGGAAACCTCAACGTAGCTTACTTCACCCTGCAGTTGAGGATTGGCTGAGGAAGTAGTTCTATCCTTAGCTAGAAAAACCATGCTTTTAAATTATGTTTTAAAGAATAGTGAATGATGTGAACAATTATAGAGTGGTGTACAACAATGTGTACAGTTAATGGGGAAGAAAACTATGTAATTCAGCATATTCACATAATATTAATTTTCAAACTATTAAGATGACTATAGCAACATTAGTTGTACCTCACTTGAATGTTTTCCAGACGTTTTACAACTAGCATATCTCATTTTTTTTTATTTTAATTTCCATGTGGGTGCTGGGAATTGAACCAGGGTCCTTTGGAAGAGCAGTCAGTGCTCTTAACCACCAAGCCATCTCTCCAGCCCCTAGCATATGTCATTTTTATAGTTAAAAGAAAACTAAAATGAAACCAAAAACTAGTAAATTAGACAGTGCACTAGAAGGGAGCTAGAAGAAGAGTCTTCACAAAAGTCCTCCAGCTGAATTCCTCCCTCCTCTCCCTTGTGCTTCTGCTGTTTCCACGTAGAGCACCACCCTCCCTGGAGACAAACTGGCTTAGAGTTGTTGTTACATTACCACTTTACTTTTACCTCAGAAAAACTTTCACTGAATCAGAAATAAAACTTAAGCATTAAAATGAATCAAACTAAACATATTATAAACTAACATTATAGGCACTAATACACTAACAAAGTTTGTATTAGTGCCTATAATGTTAGTGTTTGAGAGGGAGAAAGGAGGATTAGAAGTTCAAGGCAAACCTCAGCTACACAGTGAGTTTGAGGCCAGGCTGGCAGGCTGTATGAAACTCTGTCTCAAATAAATAAATTTTACTGTGTATGGCAGTTAATGCCTATACTAAAATTTTGAAGGAAGAGGCAGAAAGAGTACAGTGAGTTGGAGGCCAGCTTAAGCTACACAAGAAGAAGCAATCCGAGAATAAAGTAGGGAGACCCTGTCTTAAGAGTCAAGTAGAAGCTTTGTAATCACTAGAGCTATGGGCCCCCAAAATAGAAGATATTTTGTTTTTGGTTGGTTGGTTGGTTGGTTGGTTGGGTTTTTTTTTGTTTTGTTTGTTTTGTTTTGTTTTTTTGAGACAGGGTTTCTCTGTGTAGCTTTGCGCCTTTCCTGGAACTCACTCTGTAGCCCAGGCTCGCCTCGAACTCACAGAGATCCGCCTGGCTCTGCCTCCCGAGTGCTGGGATTAAAGGGCGTGGGCCACCACCGCCTGGCAAAATAGAAGTTAAACAAATGTATTTTAAAGCTTTCTAAATTAAAATTGAACCATTGGCCTATAAAGCATTTACTTTGCAAATTAAATTTCCTGGAACAATGTGGGGAAGGAGGAACATGATCTACACCATGTAGAAAGAAACAAGTTAGTGCCTTGAGATGGCTTAGCAGATAGAGGTGCTTGCTACAGAAACCTGGTGACCCAGGTTCAATCCTTAGAACTCACATAAATGTAGAAGGAGATAACTCCATAAAATGGTTTGACTTCTAGTCTCATGCTACTTTTTTCACACACATACACCCACAACACAGAGATTATGTACATATACACTCATAATGAGTTTAAGAAACAACCTTGAGTATGGAGAACAGTGCTAGAGTGAAGGCTGTGCACATGGGCTGTGGAAGAAGCTATACCAGCCTGGGAGTCAGTGCCAGGGTGTGGCTTCATATACTCTGAACCTATTGTTCATGAGACTATAAGCACTTAGTTAATGTCAAAAGAGCCCCACGCATGTACCATAGTTACAGCAACTACAGTGTTAGTCTCAAGTTGTTGATATATTTCATTTGCAGAATAGAGACATGAAGCAGTTTTTCATGGGTTTGTCCTACACAATATTTCTGGAGCCTTATCAAGTCACCTTGTGGGAAACTGGCCACAGGGCCCTTGTCTTAAAACCTAACTAGGGGCCGGGCGTTGGTGGCGCACGCCTTTAATCCCAGCACTCAGGAGACAGAGGCAGGCGGATCTCTGTGAGTTCGAGGCCAGCCTGGGCCACCAAGTGAGCTCCAGGAAAGGCGCAAAGCTACACAGAGAAACCCTGTCTCGAAAAACCAAAAAAAAAAAAAAAAAAAAAAAAACCCTAACCAGGTTTTGAATTAGTCATTTCTTGCTTGAGTTAAAGGGTTTACATTGAGTGAAGGCTCCTTCCAGTTTTATCCTGCACTCTGATATGCTGCTTTGTTGCCCTCACAGGCAGTGGAAAGAAGTACAGCAATTCCATCTCTGTAGGAGCATTTCTAGATGGGGATGATGACATTAGCTTGGAAGAAATTAAAAATCAGCAAAATACAGCTCAAAGTCAGAGTCAGCCCACAACCAATAAATTCCAAAACTCTGAATGTAGTTCCCTTCCCTTGGGACAGAAGATGGACCCTGGAGAAGCCTCAATTGGACCTTGCTCCCATAACAATAGAAATGGACTTTGTCATCCTCTGAACCACAGGACCACAGGTGGAAGCGGGGGACCAGAGGCCACCAGTGGGAAAGAGGCTCTTCCACTACCTGTTTCTGCTTTGACTCTAGAGTTTGATAAACTGAATTTGCAGACTCTAGGAGATAGTCTTATTGAGACACCAAATAAAAATAAGATACTGGCTTCAAGTAAGGATGTAGTAGGGAGTGACTCACTGGTACCTCCTCCTGCAATATCAAGACTTGAAAATAACCAAGTCAGGACCAACAGTGAAGTGTCAGAGGCAATGGCTGAAATGTCTTTGGATCCCAACAGCCCCCAGCTTGGAGTTCAGGCTAGTCTGGAACCTGTGTTCTCATCTGCCACGGGAGATCCCACCAAGAGGCTCTTCCTTTCTGGGTAAGTTAAAGCTTGTAATGAGTGTGTAGTTTCTGAATATTCTTCCGAGGTCTTCTATATGGACTGTGCTGATCCAGTGTCAGTAAGGGTATACCAACAGAATTATTTGATTTGTCCTATGTTTAATTTAAGACTCAAAACCATGTTAATAATGAGGGCACGTCTCCGGGGTCCTCCCCTTGTGCTGTAAGCCTGTATTTAAGACCTCCTCCCCCCTTAAATAAATGACATTCAGCATTTAAAATTAAAATATATATATATAATATATATATAATTGAATGAATACTGTGAATGTAATCTATGAATACCACAAATGTGATTAATATCATGAGTGTAATTAATGAATATCAAGAGTGTAATTTAAAAAAATAAAGTAAAAAAAAAAATAATGAGGGCACGTGATACTACAATGGAAGACCCAACTTGTCTTGACCCTTCCATACAGCACTTACCTTGACCAGCCCTGGCCCTGCATACCAGCATTCCTCCCTCCAGTTTTAGGCTTTCTGATACACAGGTGGTTTGGTGATTAATATACTCAGCCCAGATTAGTTCTTTTTCTTTTTTCCACTTATTTTGTGCATGTGTGCCTGCACATGATTGCTAGTGCCTGTGTAGGCCAGAAGAGGGTGTTAGATTCCCTGGAGCTGAAAGTTACAGGCAGTTGTAAGCCTTCCAGTACGGGTGCTACAAGCCAGACTCTAGTCCTCTGTAAGACCAGCAAGCACCCTTAGCTGCTGAGCCATCTCTTTAGCCCCTCTAGATTAGTTCTTGAGTTAAATATACAATGATACCTTTAAAATCTCTGGGCTTTTTTATTCAGTGTTTCTACTTTTTCTTACATCTTTTCTGTTCTGCATTCTAGAGAAGAGCCATCAAAACTAGATCGAGATGTTTTAGCAGCTCTTGAGTGTGCCTCTATTGACCCTGGCCTATACCCAGCTGTCCACAGATGGAAAAGCAACGTCCTGTGTTACTCGCCCTCGGACAGACAAAGGTACTATCAGAACATCAACGTGTAGAGACTGACAGGGTTATCATGCATGGGTGGCTTTCTCATAGTGTCAAAGCTAAGCTGTGTAGCTTCCCAATGCAAACCTGGCCTGTATGTTTATGTAGATGTGGTCAGAAAGGCAGGTGTCCATTGAGTGGAAAAGTAGTCCAGGCTTGCTCCTGGCAAACTGCACCAGGAGTGGCAGCGTCCAAGATTTGTAGCTGGAGTCACATGGGTGTTGTGTGGAAAATCTTCAGGTTTGAGATGCAGAAGTACCTCTCCTCTCTGTAAGATGGGTGTCATGCCTATGTCTTTGTTCTGTTCTTAAATCTCTACTCTGTAGATGTGCTTTTCGGTGGTAACAAATCTCTTTTTGGTTTCTGTAGTTGGCCAAGTCCTGCACTGAAGGGGAAATTCACAACTGAGTTGATGGATCTTGGTTGCTCTAACAGCTGCAGTTCAGGGCGAAGCAGTCCAGCTGGTAGCAGCCCCAGCAAGCCTGGCCATATCACCTCCTCCCCTGGCCTTCACAGCCCCGGTCGTTACAGTCCAGCACATGGGAGCCACTTCCAAAGAATGGCACACATGGCCCGACTTGCAGCTCTGTAGAGCCAGCCAGTATGCTCACTCCTAGGTCTCATTTACTTCTTTGTTTTTAAAAGAAGGGTGATACGTTTATTGGTAAAAATTCTATGAAAAAAAATGTATTCTGAATAACTTCTTAATCCTCACTTTGAGGGTACCAGAATTTTAGAATATACAGTGTTATGAGTAAAATTTAAATTTCTGCTATTTTGGAAGAAGTTAATGAAAGCAAACTCAAATCCAAGTTGTTTGAAAAGTGTGGCTGTAGTAATGATTCAGACTTTTCAGGAGAAAATTTCAGTTGATTTAGGCAAGTGAGGTGTTGCTCTAATTAAGGCTGGCTACCTGTGGTGTTAGCAGAGCTCTAAAGTACCTGTATGCATACCTGCTGTTTCTGAAACAGATGAATTGTGTGTTGTCTCATTCTTTGGGTGGGAGCAGTTTTCTGACATGCAGTGGCAAAAATCTGTGTTTGTCACTTAATCCTAGTCGTTCCAACAGTGAGACAGCAGGGAAGCAAATGGGCCTGACTATCTTAGACTTTAGTAGCCATGCTCAAAACACTGCTAGAAGATTTAAAAAAAAATTGCATTTTCTTGTGGGGGCAAAAAAGTTTATTAAAGCCATTGGGAGTCATGCCAGTCATCACAGACAACTCACCAGCAATAACTAAAACAATTTTTCTTTCTCAGAACTTCCATATGCTTTTACTTAGTTGTCGGTGTAATGATAATTAAGTAATGTAGAAGTTTTCTAGTCTGAAAAAATTTCACTAGTACTGAGAGCAAAGGAGTGCGCTGTGATGACTGGCATGACTCCCAATGGCTTTAATAAACT
>CABHPQ010140946.1:0-10161 GCA_902168405.1 Peromyscus aztecus | reverse complement strand
ATAGATAGATAGATAGATAGATAGATAGATAGATAGATAGATAGATAAGTGGAAAAAAATTACATGTTTATGTAATTAAAATGAAAGTTCCAGGGGATCCGAAGCTCTCTCTGGCCTTTGCAGGTACTACATGCACATGGTGCACACACAGACAGTCAGGCATAGACACAGTAAAAAATTAAAATATTGCAAAAAGAACATGAAACAATGAAGCTCTTCTAAGGACCCTGGAAAGGGTGCTTGGAGGTTTGAGCTTTGGGAGGACCTGGAGGGTCAGATCCAGTATTCTGGAAAGGTGGGGTACTATGGGCCTGAATAAAGCTATTTCTGCTCTGGTTTATAGCTGCTTTCAGGAGCCGGCTATTTGGAACCCTGGGAATGAAGCTTTTCCAGAGCCTGCATGGGTGAAGCTGGTGATATTAACATTGTCGTGTCTAAGGCACAGTCATGACTGTGGGCTGCCAGCTTACTGTGATGGGGCCTGGTTTTGTGTTATCAAACACTGGTATGGGTACATTGTACACTTCTTGCCTAAGTTTTGGGGAAACCCCACCAAACACATGATTGACTTATCCCATATTCCCCATGAGAAAGCTGAGTTTCCCCATGAGAAAGCTGAGGTTGGGTGAGGCTGGAGTTCTTTGACTGGTCCCCCTCTTAAGCTCCAGCCCTATGGACATCGCTGGGTCCGCCCACTCGGTCCTCTATGCTCTTCCATTCACCTGACCCGATTTGATTCCCAGCTTATTGATCTTTTGACCCAGTCAAGACTAAAGTCAAGATCTCCTGCCTCTGAGTCTTGGGTTTCACTGATAATTAGACAGCAGCTGGGCTGAAGCCAGCTTTGCCTTCCTATGTTCTAACCAAATTAAAACCGAGCCAACTGAAGAGCTGAACAACGCATGGGGTCTCTCCCAAGAAACAGGTGCCAAGAATGGAGGAAGTCAAATGGAACAGACTAGAAAGGGTGCTGCTGGAGGCAGCCAGTATCCTGCCCTTCCCTGTCAATCAGGTCAGGTCAGCTGCTATGTCTCAACGCTGGGCCTCAGATCCCCCATCTGGGAAATGAAGCAGCGAGGAAAAGGCTGGAGTTCTGACCTTAGGCTGAACGTCTGACACCTAACATCAAAGGGTCTAGGCGGGGACATGGTCTCTTATGTGCCACCATTTGACACCCTCCAGATAATCTCTGCTGGGGCGGGTGAGTCTTGGGATTCACATTCCTCACTCCTGTCTGCCTTCTAGGGCTCTGTGTTCCATGACCTTGACAGCTTCCAATGGGCCACTTTGCACATCTCTGGTGGCTTTCAAGAACCCTAATGACAGACAATGCTATAGAAATTCCATCATGGCCGGGCGGTGGCGGCACACGCCTTTAATCCCAGCATTCGGGAGGCAGAGCCAGGCGGATCTCTGTGAGTTCGAGGCCAGCCTGGGCTACCAAGTGAGCTCCAGGACAGGCGCAAAGCTACACAGAGAAACCCTGTCTCGAAAAACCAAAAAAAAAGAGAAATTCCGTCATGGTCTCTTTGGCTGCAAGAGAGCGGATCTGAAGGCTCAGGAGGGCGGGGCGGGAGGAAAGAAGCCTTACTTTACAACCGCTGTCCCCAAGGCAAACTGAAATCCTGTACTGATACCACAGTTTGAGGACCAAGGGTCACACCCTCAGCCCCCTGAGGACCCTGAGGCAGAGTCTCCATCTAAGATCCCAGCCCCTCACCATGACTGTTGACCTCCTCAGTTGCTTCTCAGCTGGGAACTCGCTTACTCCTCATTTTGTCCCTGCCTAGGTCCTGGCTCCTCAGCACAACAGGATGAAAGAGCACAACGTGACTCAACCAGCTGACTGACCTCTCTAAGCCACTGTGTCCTTCTCTGTGGAGCAGGATGACGAGGCCTCACAGAGTATGTGACGTGCTTAGCTCCAGGCCTGATGCAGCCAGAGCTCGGTGGGCCAGCCGTCTGTTACTGCTGAGCTTGGTCTCAGCTGGTTGAGTTGATCGAGTCCCTGCTCTCCGGCTTAGGCTTCCGGCTTGCTCCCCAACAGACTCGCTCTGTCCCTGTCCATTCTGCTGCCTGACAATCAGCATCATTTCTATTGTTCATGTCCCCAGGTAGGGAGGAGCTGTTATTTTCACAGGGTACACTGCCGCGGGTCTCTTTTCATTCTGGGGCAGGGCAGAGCATTCCCTAGAACATAGAATGTAGGCCTTGGACCACCTAGAAGAATACCACAGGCATCTCCTCCAGGAACAGTGGACCACCTTGACCAGGTACTGGAATGTCCCAGATCAGCCATAGGCAGCATACCCATCCACAGACTACACAGCCTGCCAGGAATTCCCTGCTGGCCACAGCCTCCTGGCATTGGAGGGATATTCCACCAGAGCAGAGGCTCCCCTCCTTCCAGGAGATGCATTATCCAGGCATTATTACATAGGCACCGAAAGGGATAAAATGATTGCCATTATCAAATGAAGTGAAGGGTGGGGACCTCCTCACTCCCTGGATGTCACTAAGAGTTTTCAGGGCCTCCTTTGCTCCAGTCTCCTCCCCTCTCCAGGGTTCCAAGCTCTTGCTTCAGACTCTCCCTTCAGCTTGGCATCAGCTCCACCGATGAGGGTTGTTTCCATGACAATAGCCCCTCCTCCAGCCTCTGAGAAGTCATCACACTGATATTGTCTAGCCTACGTTTTGTCTATGCAGTCTATCGCTTGGCTTTCCTGAAGAGGAGACAAGCGTAATATCTGAAGGGAAGTAGTTGGGCCAAGACAGAGGCTGGGGTGGGGAGGAAGAACCTGCCAAGCAAAAGAGACGGCCTGGAAAAGGGATCTGGGACAGGAGAGAAAGAAGCAGGATAACAAACCAGGAGAAAGTGCAGGAGAGAGGCAAAGTGCGAGGAACGTTTTGAAAAGCAGGCTGAGGTTAGGTCATGCAGGGCCTGTAGGTTATGCAGCGACAATGACTATGGGCCTAAGAACAACATCCTTCACACAGAGAAGGAACAGCCCGAAAGTGGCCAGATTTGAGTCTGAAGACATCACTCTGCTGTACAGAGAGCAGACAGCGGTGAGCAGGGATAGCTTCATGAATGCACAAACACCACTGCATGGAGCCTGATGCTCAGAAATGAGCTTGTCCAGGGTCTGGTGCTCTGACACTGCTGTCTTGAAATTCCAAATAATATCATATTATCTTTGTATGTATGTTTTCAGCTAAATTAATTGATCATGTATAATACTTTCTGTGTGATGTGTGTGTGTGTGTGTGTGTGTGTGTGTGTGTGTGTGTGTGTGTGTTTATGCTGTGTTTGAGAGTGTGGGCACATGTGGAAGTCAGGATGGCTTGTGACAGAAGAAGGCTCTCTCCTTCTACCATGTGGGTCCTAGGGGGTGACTTCAGGTTCTCAGGCTTGGTGGCACCCCTCTTTATCAGCTGAGCCATATTGCTGGTTTGTATGATTTGTCAGGAGCAGTCTGGTGTAACAGTGATGCACACTTCGAGGACTAGCTTCATGTGTGGTAGCCTCCTAGTGCTCCGCTTGGGCTGGTCTTCTGCCCTCCTTTCCTGCCTAGATTCCTTCTGCCTACAGCAAGGGTCCAGCTGCTGGTTTCTAGAGAGTCGGGGTTAGAAGTATGCCCAATAGCCTCTCAGGATGGCCTGTGGCAGCTGTCCCTGGCCCAGACAGACAACACATGACATATTCCACAGAAATACTTTCATTCCACGTACCTAATGCATCCTTGCCTGTTTGCAACACCCTTGGGGATTGCCTGTCCGCCGTAGACTGAGGAGTCAGGTCATGACCAGTGGAGATGCCTGGCTCAACTTCCCTGTCCCCAGCAGAACACAGGCCAGTCTGGTACTGGGCAGAAAAACTCTGAACTTGATAGATCTCAGCGTGTCTTCTACAAATATCCATCCCCAGGGGAGTGCAACTTTAAACAGTAAATAAAAACACCACAGGTATCGAGACTCCCCAAATGTCTACCAGTGGCGTTGTCTCTGTTGCTTACATGGCTCAAAGGAAGGACAGAGTGGCTTAAGAGCTGAATCCCGCCAGGCAGTTGGCTGTGCCAGTCAATGCTGTAACAGCTGAATTTGCGATTTGTTTTTAGTCCTTGGACCTATAACTTCTTGAGTTCTTCAAACATACATGTTCAAAATGCTATGTCAAACAGTCTGGGCTGGCCTGGGGCACAGCTGCCTAGACTTCAAGGCAAACTATGTTTTGAAGCAGCAGGAATGGTCATTAAAGAGCTGTGATTTTCAAGCCCAGATCCCCTCCCTAAGGACCGGGTTTGGTGTGGGCGATGGCTGGTGAGGGAGGAAACCGGGTTAACATACCGTTCCAGTTTTTGAAGGCTTCCTGCAAATCTCTGTGCTATTCTACATCCCTCCATCTGTATTCCACCAGGTCGCTCGTCCTGCATGGTGGCACCTTCCAGGCCTTATTGTCCTTGTAACCCGCCCTCCTTATGACCCACCTCCTCATCACAACACTGTCTTCCAATCCCACCCCATAAGGAGAAATCTTCCTAGAACTTGTCTTTTGGTCTGCAATTCCCTTAACAAAGAAACCAGGTCTGTTCCCCTCCTGGCAGACATGGCCCAGCAGGGCCTGACAGGAGATGGTGTTCAGCAGCCTTTGTGGATCTAAACTGAGGAGAAGGTCTCATGGTCACTGTGACTTTCTTCAGCATCTGTAACATCCCCATGAGGTCAGTTCTCATGGCAACAGTGCTAAGTGCTACCTACTCTTAGCCAATGAGACACCCGGGGAGATTTCCTGAGGAACAGGGCTTTGGAGAAGACGGCATAGGCTTCCCTTTTCTTATTTGATGTGGCTGCATCTGGAGGGGTAGACCAGAGGTGCTACTGCTCACAGAGAAGACCATCAGCAGAAGAGGAATTCAGAGGGGGCAGAGCTGGAGCCTCGATGAACAACAACTTGAGAACCCCCTGCTTCCATACCCCTCTAGGCTGACAATAATACCTCCCTGTCATGTACTCTTAATCATTTTTTGTACGGTGAAAAGCCTTCCCAGCTGACACATATAACACTGTGAACACAAAACCGCGTGCTAAGCCCAACGGTCTCTTTCAGTTCAGGTTTTCCACCTATCTGCTGGGGAGAGAGGGTCTGGAGGCAGAACTGGTGTGTTGGTGGGAAGAACTGTAGAGGCTGAGAACGTTTGTGTTGGTGTCGTATAGGCCTGGGACCACACCAGCCCTCTGCTTCTTGGCCCTTAGAACTTGAGGGAGTTAAGGTAATCATTGAATTTCTCATCTTAAGGATGAGTGTGGAACGGATAGGGACTGAGAGACTTGATGGAGCACCTGGCACTTGGTAAGTGTCCCAGAGCCAAACTGGCTGCCCTGGCTGTTCTGTTCTGCGGCTGAAAAAGGAAGATGCCTCAGGAATGAAGACCAGGGGAGGCAGTCCAGAAAGAGGGCTGGGATTCCAGGTCGTGCTGGCACACACCATCTGCCATCCCAGGACTCAGGGTCTCCTTGTTTGCTTTTGTGTGCACCTGGCTATCTATCTGTTTTTCTGAAGGATCAGAGTTCAATTCCCAGCACCTGTATCAGGAAGCTCACAACTGCCTGTAACCCCTGCTCCAGAGGATCGGACATACTCTTCTAGCCTCTACAGGTATCTGTGCACATATAGGACACACACACATATACATACAAATAAATCCTTTAAAAAAGATGCGTATTACCTCGAGTCCCAGGAGTCTAGTGCTAGATGCTTCCAGCACCAGGCTCACTGTGTTTCTTCTTGGGGGGTTGTTTAAGGAAGCCTGGGTGTACCTCTCTCTAAGCCCTGGTGTGTGCAACCCCCACTTGGGAGCGTAGCTGCCTGATCAATCCAGTCGGTCCTAAGGTAAGCCTCAGTGAGGGTGGTGATTTGTGGACAATCCCTGACTCATCCTTTTCACCAACCCACCCTGGGCTCAGGACTCCCAGAAGCCTCTTCTGCTGAGTGGGCAAACCCTGTCTTTGGATTGTGTTCCCCGGGACCTGCCCTACAAAGAGAAATTCCAGAGGTATTCTTGATACGAGATACTCTTCCACGGACTGGAGGTGGCAGATAGGGGAGGCTGAGGCTCTGAGTCTGAAGGTCAAGGTCCTTCAGCTACTAAAGAGAAGGGCCCAAATTAAAGAAAAGCTGAGCCGGAGCTGGGGCTCCAGACTCCTGTCTCTCTGTCCCTCACAATCATGGACTGAAGCTGGAATGGGTGAAGATGTGCACAGGTATCAGGACCCATGCCACATCATGCTGAGCCCCCATTAGCTAGCTGGTTACCTGCTCACTCCACCTCTGTGCTCTCACAGTCCCTGGACCACAGCTGAGTCTGCTCCAAACTGTGAGCAATTTAAAGGTGGGACCTGGTCTGAGGCATCAACTGCTAAGGTTGGAATGAATTGGGGGGTGTCCTAGACCTGGGTGAGACCCCAAGAACCTATCCTCTTGTGGCTTGGGCAGATGGGTGACGGCCCCAGGATTCCTAAGTTGATGGTTCTAAGGCTAAACTGGGCCAGGACCTGAGCAGGCATCAGGGTGGCAGGTGGCAGGCGGGGCTGCACAGGAGAACAGGCTGCAGCTCCACTTCCTGTGGGTTGGAGCCCTGCGCCTGCCCCGGGGGGAGGTTGCACAAACCTTCCTGTGCAGGCCTCAGGCTGCCTGCCTGCCTTCCTGGCCTGTGCACATCCTGCCTCTCTCCCACTCTCTGCCTGCCACCTGGGCTGCCTGCCCTGGGCCTCAGCCTGTGTCCTCCATCACCGGGGCTGGCAAGGGCCTGGGCTGGATATCGCGGTCCACCCTCCCATCGCTGGGCAGGGCTCCTTCCTCATTTCGCTGCTGATTCTAGCCCCAAACAAAACAGGTTCAGCCTTTTTTCCTCCCTCCGGCAGGCAGTTGTCTCTGGCTTGTGGCTGCCTTCTGAGCTTGCAGACGGCGGCGCCGGCTGGAAGCAGGAGGGAGGGCCTGGGCCAGCCGCGCTGGGACTGTGACGAGCTCCTGGCTCCTGGCCCATGTTCAGCCCTGCTTGAGGCAGGACTAGCATTTGACACAAGAGACGCCTGAGGATGATGGCCCAGCTGCAGTTCCGAGATGCCTTCTGGGTGAGTGGAGTCGGCTGGGGGCGGTGAGCTTGCGGAACAGGTCCAGTCGGGCAGAAATGACCTAGGACGGTGGCATAGAGGTGGCAGCCCTGCGAAGAGAGTTTTCTCATAAAAGTTGTGCCTTGACTTTGGTCTTAATTATCATAGAGGTGGTCTGAGCCACAGCCTCTACTGACTTGGGACCCTGGCTGAGATAGTGATTTCTCTACAGACATCATCCCCAGAACCGGCCGAGGGATGGCTTCTGTGCTCACAGACCCATTCTCCTCTGGGACATGCAGCCCCAACAGCAGAGCTTACCTGGACAGTCTAATGGAAGACTTGAGGAGGACACGAGGGGAGGGGAGGGGGACCACAAGGGAGACGTCAGCAGCCCCTGCCGGCACCAGGCCACCTTTTGTTCAGTTTGGTTCCCGGCGGCTTCGTATGGGCTGCGTAGGTCATTTTTTTTTTTTCTCTCTGGGCCTCAGTTCCTACATCTATATGATGCAGGTAAATACAAATAAACATTGGACAACTGAAGGTGATCCGATGTGGTCAAGCCCTGGCCCATTGCTGATGTCATTTCTCTTTATCTCACCTCCGACCCCCTGCACACCTCAGGTCCTAAAGAAGGCTGCCGGGCTAGGCAGCTCCCTGCTTGCCTTTTCAGATTCGGCACAGGTGTAAATCGAATCTTTTCACCCATGAAAGAAGGGAACCTGGCTAGTGAGGGCGGTAAGGGGCCTGGCCCGGGCCACAGAGCTACCTCACCCCTCCTGTTTTTGCAGCTTCAGCTTTTCCTCTCCCCCCATAACTCCCCCACCCCACCCCAACTGTCCTCTGTGGTGCTTGGAGACAAGTTGAGACCTTTTGGTTAAAGCTGGGGGAGGGTTTCTTCTGAGGGTGACACCGCCAAGCCCACAGGGGACTCTCTAGATTTCTCACTCACGCAAATTTCTCACTCACGTGATTCCAAGCCTCAGCCTGGGTCCTTTCCTGGGGCCGCAGCCAGGAGGAAAGCTAAAAAAGCCATCCTTCCTTCCTTTCCGGCCAGCTTTACTTGAGGCCCACGCTAGAGTGTGAGTGGCCTTCCTCCCTTGAAACTGACTGTACAGAAGACACAGGACCTTGCCTGGAGAGGGCACCTTGTGCCTGCCTGAGCCTCAGTTTCCCTATCTTTACAAAGAGAGTGTAGGACCAGTCCACAGCTATGGATGGAGGCAACGGGCTTGTCCATCTCATTCACCGGGGTGTTCATTTGCTCAAGCTGACAGCCAGAATCCAATTCCTGCTCTGATTTGGAGCTCTGCAGCCAGGGAAGGCCACGGACCCTAACCATTTTACCCTACTATCTCTATCCCAACCCCACACTCCTGGGCTCACCTCCCCTAGATCAAAGCTGAGGGGAACAGTAGCCCCAGGGGCAGGACCCAGGCAGAAGGACAGTCTATGGCATCAGGGTGTGGCTCAGTAGCAGCAGCAGCACCCCGATCACCCAGGGCTGCTTCCTGGGTGGTGTCACACCCACACCCTGTGCTTGCCACACCTCTGGGCTGCTGCAAACCTCAAGGGCTTCAGGCACCTTCTCATCTCCATGGCTGGCTTCCTGGGCCTGGGTTAGGAGAAGCGTCCCAGGGAAGGCAGAGCAGGGACAAGGAGGAAAGTGGACAGTGGGGACCTGTCACACTGCCCTGGAATCCTGCAACCCGGCAGCACACTCTTTGAAAATAGTCTTAGGCCTGGAGCTGTGGCATATGCCTGTATTTTCAGCTCAGGTCAAAGTAAGTTCAAAGCCAGCCTGGTCTGCATAGTAAAAGTATGTCTCCAATAAGAGGGGGGGACCAAGGCAGTGAGTGTGGTGAGGGAGAAAGAAAGCAAAAGACATCTAGCCTTTTTTAAAAAAACTGAAATTTTATTTTTATTTTACGCATATGGGTATTTTGCCTGAATGTACGGTCTGTGCACCGTGTGCATGCAATGCTTGTGGAGGCCAGAAGAGGGCGTCAGATCCTCCGGAACTGTAGTTAAAGATGGTTGTGGGCCACGGTATGGGAGCAGGCATTAAAATCAGGTCCTCTGGAGGAGCAGCTAAGGCTCTTAGCTGTTGAGTCGTCTCTCCAGCCCCAACATCTAGTTTTTAAGTAGTGGAAGGAAACCGCTGAGCTGGATGGAACATGTGTAGTATCAGAACACATCATTGATTTAGCATCTTTGTCCATCCTGACCGCAAATGGGAACCAGCCATATTTTTTTAACTTTCTTTTCATTTATTCTTTGTGTCTTTCATATCATGTCTCCACATCATGTCTCCCGATTTTACTCATCTCCCTTCCCTCCCTCCCCCCGATAAAACAAACTAAAATTTAAGAAAAGAAAGGGGGGAAGAAGAAAGGGCGCGTCTCCTCATGGAAGCCGCAGTGTGGCACAGTGAGTCATGCAGTAGACCCCTTTACCCATCGATTTTTACATGCAGGAAGGAGTTCAACCCAAAGAATCATTGGTCTGGTTCTTGGCCCCTAGTCTCTGCTACACCATTGCCGCTGGGCCCTCGCTGGGACTCTCCCTGGACTTCCAGTTGCTGTCCTGTGTCGTGGAGATTTTGCAGCCCTGAGTCTGAAGGACTGACCCTCCACCCCCCATGCTCCAGGAAATCACAGATGGGGTGGATGTTGGGGTGGGCCAACACATAACCCTGGTTCTGGGCCTGGGTAGCTGCAGGGTTGGTCAGCCTACCAGCTCTCCCCGGTCCTCACCACCAGGGTGAGCTCTCCAGCACTGCCCTGGCTAGTTCACCCCTGGCAACAATGAGCAAGGGGCGGGGCCAGTTCTCCCACTTTCACATCCTCAGGTCGGTTCTCCCACACCTACACCTTCAGGGTCAGCTCTACTGTGTTGGCCAGGCAAGGTGTAGGGGCCGCTTCTCCCAAGAGCTGCAGCTGATGAGGGGCAGGACCAGCTCTCCCACCTGCCTCAGGCGTCGATGAGAGGGCATCTCTCCCCGACCCATGCCCCCAGATGGAAGATGAGGGGTGGGGTTAGGTCTGCCAC
>CABHPQ010140945.1:0-55128 GCA_902168405.1 Peromyscus aztecus | reverse complement strand
GAGAGAGAGAGAGAGAGAGAGAGAGAGAGAGAGAGAGAGAGAGAGAGAGAGAGAGAGAGATGAAATGAAAGATTAAAATCTCATCTTGGCTACTTCTATTGACATCTTGACCACTTCTATTGACATCTTGACCACCTATGACTACCTGTTGTTATCCCAGGGGGAACTATCTTGTTATGCTTATATTCTCCTCCTGTAACCCACCTATTTTGCCTGCCAAATCCTCCATTTGGAAATACCCAACTCTTGATCTCTGAAGTCCTAAATTCTTTTCATCCTCACATCTAATGCTGACCTCTTGAACCCCACCTTAGGGAGAGGCAGTCTGGGTACAAGTGATGTGTCCAGGAATATAAAAATATAAAATTATAAACCTTAAAGAGTAAAACCTGACAGTCATCAGCTCTGTCAACAGCTAAAGGTTAACTTCTAACAATGGCTCTCTACTTTACAGCCAGCTTCTCTGTCAACAGCCAGGGGTTACCTTTTAATGATAATCCCTTTGCCCCTTATGGCCAACCAGCAACCGCCATGGACCAAGGTTAACTTTTAATAAGTTGTTCTACATGACTTTCGACTTCACATTGTTTTGTATCCTTCTCTGCTATGGGAAATCAGCTATGTCAAGAAAGCTGAGGTTACACCCTTAGTTGTGTCAATAAAGCTCCAGGGTTCTTGTAAACACCATTGAGCTGAAACCTTGTAAGCAAAAGTTGTAAACTGCAATATGTCTCTAAGATTTACCTCAAAATTGTAAAAATTCCTTTGTCCATGCCTAATGCTTACTTCTTGCTGTAAAAGGGGCCCCAAAGCTGCCCCCATTGCCATAGTTTCAGAAGTCCAAACTCTGGCTGTGGTCTCAACTAGCTAATAAGCTTTTAGTGCCCTGGAATAAAATTTGCTTCTGGTTTCTTAGACTTTGGTGTTCTGTCCCCCATTTTTTTGTGATCCCTTGTACCTAACACAAGAATGAAAAAAACTTTCCTAAATTAATTTCTTTCTGTAGTTACTGTATCCATGATGATTTGGGTCAGTGGTCTTTCTCCTCTCATCTTTGGGGTTAACAGCTCTCTGTGCACAGGACACACTGCTTAGATAACTCATGGCACTGTTGCATGTGCTTCCTTTAAACATAGTGTGCTAACACAGATAAGCATCTTTTTTGTAATTTGTAACTCAGAAGCTTTGGATCTTAAAGGAATTATCTGATATTTTCTTCCTTCCATTCTTAACCATTTATTAGCCTTTTACAGAAATCCAGTTTCAAAATGTTGAGTGAAAATAAAAAAGATAATGAAAGTGTCAGGGATTATTGTTTGTGGTCATGTGAAAATAGACACAAACTACACAGATTTCTTACTTTTTTTGAGACAGGGTTTCTCTGTGTAGCTTTGTGCCTTTCCTAGAACTCACTTTGTAGCTCAGGCTGGCCTCAAAATCACAGAGATCTGCCTGACTCTGCCTCCCGAGTGCTGGGATTAAAGGCATATACCACCACCGCCTGGCACAGAATGCTTACTTCTAAGAGGAGGCTATGGGCATGTGATGGGAGCTTTATGGGCAAAACTGATATTTCTGATTTTTTGACCCTGAAATAGTTAAACATTCCAGTAAACTTTGCCCAGTGTAATTTCAAACTGTCCTGATTGTGCTCACCTGAAAAATCCAGTTTTATAAGCGGGCAGTCAAGCTGTTTCATCTTCTTTCTGGGTCACTGGAACCCCATAATATTTAGCTAGTTGCAGTACTACTGTCATAATCCAGGCCTGTACCAGAGCAAGGCAGTGATTTTTACTGGAGACTGCAATTCTCTTAAACAATAGTGAAAAATTAAACTGAGCTCTTTTATGTGTTTTAGAGCACCATGAAAAAGGATAATTGTTTAAATATCAACAAAATCTTAGGACAAGAAATGAGAATTGAAAGCCAAGACACTGAAGATAAAATAAGGATTTCTGCTCTCAGAGTTTGTGGCATGGATGAAAATAGTTTTCAAATACTTGATAGCACATCTGCCTTCAGATTTAATGGCTTAACTAAGAAGTTCATACTACTTATGATTTTCAGAAAGTTCTGAGTTTCATGAGATACTATTACTATTATATTTCTTTTTAACATATCAAATCTCCTTAGAATATATTAAATAGTTAAAGTTAACTTCATTTTTTTTGTTTTATAGATGCATATGAAGTAATTTTTTTTGTTTTTGTTTTTGTTTTTTGTTTTTCAAGACAGGGTTTCTCTGTGTAGCTTTGCGCCTTTCCTGGAACTCACTTGGTAGCCCAGGCTGGCCTCGAACTCACAGAAATCCGCCTGCCTCTGCCTCCCGAGTGCTGGGATTATAGGCGTGCACCACCACCGCCCGGCTGAAGTAATTTTTTAAATCATGTAAGAGAGTGAAAACCGAAGTTAGGCTCTCAGAAAAAATTACCTTTGTATAAATTATCTTTGAAAACATGGTGGGCTTTTTATTTAGTAGAAACATATCCAACATATACATATATAAAATATGTATACTATATTATATTATATATTATATATAATATGTGTACATTGTAATATATACTATATGTGCATGCACACACACACACGTGTGTGTGTGTGTGTGTGTGTGTGTGTGTGTGTGTGTGTGTGTATGTGTGTTGTGTGTAGACATATCTGTGGGCATGTACCTGCTCTGGTGCATGTGAAGAGATTAGAGGACCACTTAGAGAAGTCAATTCTCTCCTTCTACCAAGTGTGTGCTGAGGATCCCACTCAGGTTGTCAGACTTGACAGCAGGCACATTTCACTCCTGTTCCATCTAAGTGGTCCCAAGATGTAAATGTTTAGTTAGACTCACACACAACACTGAAACTTTAAATGGTTCTGACATAATCTCACCCTTACTTTAAGATTCATAGTACTAAAACTCTCACTTATTTTAGTATTTAAGATATAAGATATAAAATATATTCTAAAATTCACCTTTTTTCTTTTATTATTATTATTATTAAGAAATTTTCTATTTATTTTACATGCCAACCACAGATTTCCCCCTCCTACCTTTTCCCCTCCTCCTGCCTCCCCCCACAAACCCTCCTCATTCCCACCTCCTTCAAGTCAAGGTCTCCCATGGGGTGTCAGCAGAGCCTGGTACATTCATTTGAGGCAGGTCCAAACCCCCTCTCCCCTGCACCAAGGCTGCACAAGGTATCATACCTTAAGCACTGGTCTCCAAAAATCCTGTTCATGCACCAAGGATGGATCCCGATCCCCCTGCCTAGGGGCCCCTCAAACAGTTCAAGCTAAACAACTGTCTCGCTTATCCAGAGGGTCTAGTCCAGTCTCATGGTGACTCCACATCTATGGTCCACAGTTCATGTATTTCCACTAGTTTGGCTGGTCATCTCTGTATGTTTTTCAATCATGATCTTGATGTCCCTTGCTTATAGAATCCCTCCTCTCTCTCTTGTCGATTGGACTCCTGGAGCTTGGCCCGGCGCCCAGCGGTGGATCTCTGAATCTGCTTCCATCAGTAACTGGATGAAGGCTCTAAGATCACAGTTAGGGTATTGGTTAAAATATTAAGGCAACTCCATGTAGTTAAAAGGTTTATTTTGTGGGGTAACTTACAAGTGAAGGGATAGGTTATAGGGTCTGGGAAAGGTGTAGCGCAGTCCAGCGGTGTTCTCTGGAGAACTCTGCTTGGTCTGTCTCCAGCGTCCAGTGTCCAGGAACCAAGAACGCCAGCCCATCCGGATCTCGAGTCTTCAAGGGGCCTCTCTCAGCTCCACCTTGTAGGTGTGACAGTTTCCAAAGCCTCAGTGGGGGTGGTACTTCCAGATCAAAGCTGGAACGGCTACCTACTGCATCAGGGTATTCACTAATCTGGTTACCCGAGTAGACCAATTCAGGCACCATCTTGACTATTGCTAGTAGTCTAAGGTGGGGTCATCCTTGTGGATTCCTGGGAATTTCCCTAGCACCCTGTTTCTTCCTATTCCCATGATATCTTCATTTATCATGGTATCTCTTTCCTTACTCTCCTACTCTAAAATTCACCTTTTAAAAAATGGAGTTAATAATGAGAGCAGGACAATGTAAATTCAAGTGGTTTTCACATCTTCCATATGTTTCTATATTTCTAATTTGAGCTTTGAAAGTCCCAGACCTTAACTTTGAAAATGAAACCATTTAAGTTGTTTCATTTTTAACACATGAAGATGTTAAAAACACTACAGAACACATTAAAGATTTTCAATAAAAATAACATTCTTATAATAACAAATGCATTTGACTTTTGATTTAAAAAAATCAGATTTAATGTTACTTTGCTTGGCAAAAATTGATGTCCATATGTGGTTTTGAGTCTTTGAAAATTAGACTTCAAAAATTTTTGAAATAGGATCTATTGTTTTTCCAGCATTAATTGTGCAGTAATTTGATCATATAGGAACTGGTGCATGGGGGGGGGGGGCTATCAAATCACCAAGGTGCTGTAAAACAAATTAACTTGAAGTTATTCAAGACAGATGATTTAAGAATCAGATTGATTTTAATTTTAATGATATTTATCTGTCTTATATTTATCTGTCTTATATGGCATCTTTTGGGAAACATAAGAAGGGCATATAAGATATATATCCATTGAATATGACTCACAAACTGTTTTGTGTGATTCTTCTGATTTCAGAGCATACTTTTAAGGTTTCAGAATTACTAAAAATGAATTTTATTTATGTGGTGGCAATGAAATCAATTATATACATTGTCTGAAATTAAATTTTTAAATAAGAGAGTATTTATAAAGACGTTGTGTATTAATGTGTGAAAATGAGATAGAAGCTAAAAGGAATTTTTCTTTCTTTTTTAATTTTAGGATGTACAATGATATATTTAGCATTTGTTGCCATTTGTAAATTATATTAAGAAATACTAACAAGGAAAGAATAGTCTATATTATCATTTTCCTACCAAATGAAGATTTTAAAATATATATAGTATTTCCCCCTAAAATCTTTTCAGTTTTTATTCCTTCAGCATTCCATATGCATATACAAAATACCATGGTGCATTTGCTTCCCCCAACATTTCCTGGAAAATAATACTATCTAAAGAAGCTAAAATAACCAGCCTTATTAGGAATCACCCCTGGAATGGTGCTAACAATACTCAAGTTTAATTGGAACACCATTAAGTAGAAAAACATCATTGTAAGTCATCAGTATGGTATTACCTTCAAAAGGTCATATGGTCAATGGAAAATTTAAAATGCTATCTTTCTCTCTGCTGTTGGAGTTGTTGGTGCTGTTCTGTCATTATATAAGAAGTTTTATTAAATGACTGAACACTCAAAAATTCTCATGATGTTCAAAGAATACAATAAATGCCAAACCTACTCACAGAGGGCAAAGATGCTACAGAGAGAAAAAACCATTCTGACAACAGTTGAACAAAAATCAAGTTGTAAAGCTATATCCTGAGTCAATTCTGTTTCTTTGCTTCCCTTCTGTTATTGGTTGGAAAACTGAGACAGAACTCTCTTACCTTCCAGTGAGTATAGCTAACTAAAGGATATTTAAATAATTTATTTTTAATTACATGTGTGTGCACATGTCTCTCTGTGTGTCTGTATATGTATATAGTTTTTTTCTCTTTCCCTTCCTTCCTCCCTTCACCCGTGTGTGTGTGTGTGTGTGTGTGTGTGTGTGTGTGTGTGTGTGTACAAGAAGGCCAGACCTCTTGCAATTGAAATTATCCAAGGGTGTGATGAACTGAACTTGGGTGCTCTAGAAGAGCAGTGAGTGATCTTAACTGCTGATCAATCTCTCCAGCCCCACTAAAGAGGCTTCAACAATCAAACATTAAGAAGTGAAATATGCTGCAATCCCAGCACTTGGGAGACAGAGGCAGATGAGTTAGAGGCCAGCCTAGTCTACAAAGCAAGTTCTAGGACAGACAGAGTTGTTTCACAGAGAACCCCTGTCTTGAAAAAATAAAACAAAAAAAGTGGAAGGTATAAATGTACACAACAATACCCTTTCTTCCTTGGAGTTCACTTTCTTTGATTTTACTTTAAGCTCTTTAAACAAGGTGGACCTGCAATCTCTCTCCATTGGTTCATTCAGTATTCCAAAATTACAGTGTTTATCTGAAAATTCTCTTGGAAATTGACCTAAATTTGAGTTCCTTTGAAGTTCTGTGAATTATTTCAGAATAATTCACAAACACTGTACTCATTTGTCATTGTGACTTCTTGTGGACATGATTATGCTATGGAAAGGAATATCTCTGTCCTCTTTCAATGCTCACTTTCTACAAGACAATGACCCATCTTGAATGTTCTAGGCAGTCTTCAGAACCCATGGAACTTTATTAAATATTTGGGAAACCCCACAGCTCCTCCCTAATGTCCTCACAAATCTCTAGGATGAGAAAGAGCCTTTCACAAGCAGTGAGGTCTGAGGTGTGAGCAGAAGGCAGTGCCTAGATCATTCTCAACTAGAACAGTACCAGGCCATATGTTAGGATTCTGCCACTCCAGCTGCATGACCACACACGCTCAGTTCAGTAGCTAAGCAAGGGGTCTTATGTCCAATATCATCAGTGTGCTGCATGATCATGCAAATGCACGCAGCACAGTCACGCAATCAGCACATGCGTGGCAAAGCTCCATAAGCCCACCTGCGCATGTGCAGGGTTCAATAAAATCCAGACACAGACTCCTCCACTCTCTTCTCTCCTCTCCTCCCCTCCTCTCTTTCCTGCATGTGTGTCTCCTCCAGGCCTGGCCACACTCTCTTCTGTTCCCCCCTTCCTCCTAATAAAACTCTGATACTGAGTTTTGTCATGTCTCATGACCTTTTTACCCAGTAATGGTGCCGCTTATTATTTTTAAAACCAACACCACAGAGCGCTCAAAATAGCAGAGAGTGAGGGGGTACAGGTAAGAACCCCAGACATGTTGCTGTGAGTTCTGTAACCAGACAGCTCACTGGTAAATATTCCAAAACTAATGTGTGTTCATTTCACTGTTTTACATTTAAATGAAGACTGAGAAAATGATTTTTACATATAAAGAGAATTGGCAGGAAAGGAAGCTTTAAAAGTTTGGAAGGGCTGGAGGGATGGCTCAGAGGTTAAGAGCACTGACTACTCTTTCAGAGGTCCTGAGTTCAATTCCCAGCAAGCACATGATGGCTCACAACCATCTATGATGGGATCTGGTGCTCTCTTCTGGCCTGCAGGCAGAACATTATATACCTAATAAATAAATCTTTAAAAAAAGTTTGGAAACCACAAATACATATAAAATCTCCATCCCAAGAATGAGGCATAACAAAGGGGTTGAATTACTTATATTTACCATGCAAGATGCTTAATTTGTAATAGGACATTTCAGATTCAAATACAATACACTAGTAAATTGTTTTATTGAAATATGTTAAAAATTGAAGTTTTAATTTGAAGAGATAGCTGGCCCTATTTCTCTCATAAATGGCAACCCAAACATTCTTCTGGCCATATTAGAATAAATAAGAAGTTCATTTGTTTGTTTTTCAAACTGTGATTCAAAGAAATTTCATGATTAGGCAATGGTTCTTTGGTGCAGAGAATGAAATTTACATTGAAGTATTTTTACTTCCTTTTGATATGATATATGCTATTTTCAATGTTTTCAATTCCAGCTAGTTTTCCAACTATTAAACAAAATGAGGCTATTTTATATAGTCTGATGAGTTATTATTCATATTTCAAGGGACCTGAAAAAAAACCTGTAGGTTAGAGGTAAATAAGGAATTGAACAAACATGCTTGATAAGCTTAACTGAAGTTCCTGATGACTTAAATACTCACAGAAGGCCCTGGCTTCTAGTCTCTGTGTCAACAGGAAAATAAAATATTCATTCCTTCAAAACATCTCTATTGAGTAGCTAATGTATGTTGGTACCCTGTTGGACACTGTTCCTACTTCAGTCCACTATTGGACATATAGCTCACTGTTGGAGAGAAATATTTTGGAAAATATTAAAAATAGGAAGAACCAGTTTAGAGGATGGAATAGTTAAAAGGTAAGAAAAACTGAGCCGGTAATCTAATATTTAGGGTAAGAGAACTACACTGAGGAGAGGAGAGGGGCCTCAGAAACACAGCCTTCCTCTTTGGCTTTGCCTGAGGACTTCTCACATTTTCAGCCCTAATAAGGCTCAAGGCAGGCCCAGTAGAGAAACTGGGGGCTCTGCCAGTTGGAGAATTCTACCAATAGTTTTTCTTTTCTTTTCTATTCTCTGCTCTTTTCGTCCAGTATTAGGACTAAATGTGCTGCAAAAGTACGTTTCAGCTGCCATGCTTTCTCCCTCTTCCCTTTCCTCACAGTACAACTCTGCTTTTGAATAAGCAAGCCCCTCCATGAGCCCTTAGCAGCCCTTGCACATTTGAGAAGCTTTCCATTTTCAGCTTGACAACTAGAATTTACCTGCAAGATAAGGATCTTGATCTTTAGGTGTTGTCGATGCCACAATCATTCCTTCCTTAGTCTCTGGTTAACAATAATAGTAAAAAAAACTTTGGGAAGCAGGCAACTCAGAACCGGCTGGTTCCTTGCTTAGGAAGCATGCTTTTTGTAGAGGGATAAGGTTACAGCTACAATTGCGCAACTCCAGCCATGAGGTCAGTGAACAAGCTGCTCCCCACACTTAACCCATAAGGAGGGTCTCCCAGACCTGTGAAAGCAGGGGAAGTAGCTGATTTTTCTTGAATACAGAAGCTCATTGAACACCCCATGTGTTCTGGGGCTCTCTTGCAACTGCTTTCATTCTCAAAGTGTAGGAGCCTAACAACAGTCTGCAGAACTCAATCCCATTTATTTTGAGGGACTTGAGAAGGGAAAGGAAGGGGAGGAGAAGATGGAAGATGGGGCCTGTATAAGTCTGGATCCTCAGGGGACAGACTGGGCGGGTTCTGAGCTACAGGGAGGCATGTGATTGGGTGTGATCCTCAGTCTGCCAGTTTCACGGGCACAGGAGGTGGGAACAGGAGTGGGTGGAGGAGAGAATAACTAGGCCTATGGCCCAGTGCGCAAAGCAAGGAGCCTTTAAGGATGTTCAGTGTGTTCTGCCCAGAGTAGGACCCCCAAAGAGACCACCAGAGACCAAAGATATCCAGAATGCAATAGCAAGGCTTACTTCTTAATACAAGCTAGCAGGGAGCCCTTGTCTGCAGTGCCGGGTTAATTGAGGCACAGAGGAGAGTTCCTCTTTCTTGAGGAGGTTAGCTTTTGAAGGCAAAAATCCACAAAATTATTCAGAGAGGAGGGGGTTAGTACGGGTCCACCCTTGATTGGTCCAGTTTTCCTGAACTTGGACTTTATCTTATTTTTTGCTCTGTCAGGAATTTTACAGCCCATCTCCCAAATTTGGTCATGTTATCTCGGGGGAGGGGACATCTCATGGTTAGTTACCACCAGACAGTCTGATTTTGTACTTTTAAAACTTCTGACTTCACCCTGTCTGGGAATGGGGAACTGACTTGGTTCTGGCTATTTTAAGATGTCCCTTTCCTCAGCTCTCCGGGCCTTAGGGGGAACTGGGGTGGGGGTTTCTCATTCCCTCATTCTCTTGTCATGGGCCCCTAACTTGTTCTAGTTCATGAGATTCCCATGTCCTCACTTCCGGGTCTGCATATGACTCGTACTCGGTAGTCCTGACTTGAGTATAACCCCGTTGCACCATGAGTTGTATGGTGCCTAGTCTTTGTCTCATATACTGTAGTAGCTTGTTTATGATATAAGGTCCAAATGTGATGGCCACCAAAAAAGGATTAAGGGCCCTATGAGGGATGAGACCAGAGTAGTAAGCCAGGGGGACTGGGAGTACCAGTTCTCCAACCAACTTTGGGTAGCTTCATGTTCTCTTTTTCTTTTTACTAAACCTTCCCTGACTTTTGTCATGGAATCTTTAACTATTCCTGAATGATCTGCATAAAAACAACATTCTTCCCCCATGGCTTCACATATCCCATTTTCCTTCAAGAATAACAGGTCTAGTCCTCTCCTGTTTTGTAGGACTACTTCAGCTAGTGAAGACAGAGAGTCCTGTAGGTGGGTGATGGAGGTTTCTGTTCTTTGAATACCTTCATCTATTGATATGTGGAGGTCCGCATAATAACATTGCTGGGTGAAGAGGGAAGCCGCCCCTGTCCCCAATCCTGCTATGCTAGTGCTCATTAAAATAGCAAGGGTAAGGTCTGTGACTGGCTCTCTTTTGTGTCTGAGGGAATACTGAGTGGCTTCACTGAGGCTAGACAGCTCCTCTGTGGCATGAAAAACCACTTGGGGGACTAGGTGTACAAGGACACAGAACCCTCCAATTTACTTCAGCACAGTAACATGGGCGCAGGGTGTTAGACCAGAGGAGCATGCCCACCAAGTGTCGTCTGCTGGGACCAGATACCCAGCTTGGCTGGCAATAGACTTGGTATGATTACAAAGAGGCAGGAAGTGGTGGATCACATTCCTATACATAGTCCCTGACCCAAGACTTGTTCAAGGGTCAGGGAAATATTTGAATGCCATCGGCAAGACCCTATAGCCTCCTTTTGTTCCTGCACCCAGGGCTGTCATTGGGGGCAACACAGCCACTCCCTTGTAATATGGTGGCTTTGCACTATAGTATAGCCAACAGGAGGTGGTCAACTCCGGTCTGGAGATGTTCAAGAGTAAGAATGACTGTTGCAAAATTGTAAACAAGGGGTCTGGGGGCCCCGAGGGTCTTTCAGACATGGTTTCAGTCACCCAGGATGCTTTAGGTATAGATGCAACCGACATGTTAGGGGCATCCATGGGTGTGGTGGAGTTAGAGGGAGAGAGAGGTTTTTTTCCTCCATTAGGCTAGGATTGATTATCTTATTAGGTCCCACTGCCACGATCAGAGGGGGTGTTGCAACCAGCCTTAAGGAGAATAGGATCCCCATATCTCCTTTGCCTGGGAGGTATAGTCGAAGCCCCCAAATTTTGCCTGTCAACCAATCAAACTTTTTTCTCTCTTCATTAAAGGTAATAGTGATTGTGGACTCTCCATAGTAGGGGCGAGTGAAGGAGACCAGGTCTTGTTTGCTAGTCCCCCATCTAGAGGCACTAGTTTCACAACCCCAAGCAGCACAATAATATGCCTCAGGCCCCCCGCATTGCCAAGTTTGCTTACCCCCTGGGCAGATGTACCAGTTACTATACCAACAAGTGGGGTAGACATGTTTGGGGAAGACCTGGTTAGTATCAGCTGATGTCCATGAGTCCTTTGCTAGGATGCATAAATCAAAGGTTAACCAGGGGTACCAAATACCTAAGGGATGGGTCCCAGTGGCCAATTTAAAAGTTCACCCAGTCTCAGGATTGGTCAGGGTCCAGGTCAGGCTCCAAGGTGCATGGGGGTTAGTTTGGGGTTTTGCCTCTCCCTGGGGACAAATAGGTGAATCAGGAGGCACCAGGTTAGCAGAGCGAGATTCATCTCTGGGTCTTCAGTGCAGCTTTAACTTCAAGGAATCAGTAGGATGTTTGGACACTCTCCAGGTTCCATCTGGATGTTCCTCAGCTGCAGGCACCCCGGGTTGGGAATGGGTGTGGTGGATCCAAGTGTAGATGCCATCCACCTTGAGAGCCGTTGGGGTGGTCAAGATAACGAGGTAGGGTCCCTTCTACCATGGCTCCAGGGACTTGCATTGATGTCTCCGGATCAGGACCCAGTCTCCAGGCTCGAAACTGTGAGGCTCAGGGGGAGAGGAGGATGAGTACAGGGCCCACAGTTGAGGCCAAATGTCTTTCTGCACTAGGGTCAGAGTTTTTAGGCTCTCAAGAAAGTCTACCTCTTCTGGTGGCAGAATCAACTCAGTCTGGAGGCTAGGCACAAGGGGTGGAGGTAGACCATACATTATTTCAAAGGGTGTCATCCTCAGCTGATAAGAGGAGTTCCTTACATGGAAAAAGGCAAAGGGGAGGAGAGTCACCCAGTCACCACCAGTCTCTAGGGCTAATTTGGTTAGGGTATCTTTTAGGGTCCGGTTCATTCTTTCTATCTGGCCTGAGCTCTGGGGTCTGTAAGCACAATGTAGTTTCCACTCAGTCCCCAATGCAGTGGCTATTCCCTGACTTACCTGCAAGATGAAGGCTGGGCCATTGTCTGACCCGATCATGTGTGGGAAGCCAAACCTGAGGAGGATTTCTTCCAGTATCTTCTTGGCCACCACATGAGCTGTCTCATGTTTGGTGGGATAGGCTTCAGTCCATCCTGAAAAGATGTCTACAAGAACCAGCAGGTATTTATATCTATATTTACCTGGTTTGATCTCTGTGAAGTCTATTTCCCAGTACATACCTGGGCGAGTCCCTCTCATTCAGGTGCCCTTTTCTCCTTTTGCTTTGTAGACATTTACCAGTTGGCAAGCTTTGCACTCCATCACAATTTTGTTGATCATGTGGCTGGCCTGTCGAATCTTCAGTGGGGACCCAGAGATCAATTCTCTCAGCTTTCAAGTCCCCAAGTGGGAGGTCTGAGGGATTCTTATGAGTACATGCTTTCCTAGTAATCACAGTAGCAGTATTTTTCCTGAAGGTAGTTGCCACCAGCCATCCTTCTTGTATGCTCCTTCTAATTGACTAGCCCAGGCCTCTTCATCTGAGTTGTATTTTGGCAGCAAGGGCAGGCTGCGAGGGCCTGGGTCAGTCAGGATGGGTAGGGCTACAGTGCTCATAAGTGTAGCTGCCTCCCTTGCTTTTTGATCTGCCAAATTGTTTCCTTTTGAAACCACATCTGTTCCCTTTTGATGTCCTGGACAGTGCATCACTGCTAGCTTCTTTGGGAGCCAGAGGGCTTGTAACAATTTTAATATCTCTTGTTTATTTTTGATAGTCTTTCCCTCAGCAGTCAGTAACCTCCTTTCCATGTATATTGCCCCATGGATGTGTAAGGTAGTGAAAGCATACCTACTATTTGTGTAGATGTTGCTCTTTTTGTCTTTGCTCAGGCATAAAGTTTTTGTCAATACTATTAGTTTGGGCCACTGGGCTGAGGTGCCAGCCAGTAGGGCTTCTGCCCAGACCACCTCCCAGGTGGTGGTGACCGCAGCCCCTGTGTACCTGTGTCCATCCCATACAAAGCTGCTCCCATCCATGAACCAGGTTTCTTCCACGTCTGTCAGCGGTGTGTCATGGAGGTCTGGTCGAATGTAATGCACTTAGGATAGAATCTCATTGTAGTCGTGTAGGGGGGCCTCTAGGTCTGGATCAGGTAGCATAGTGACTGGATTGAGGGCAGCAGGCACCTGGAACGTTAGTCTACCTGGATTTAGGAGTAGAGCTTGGTAACGAGTCACTCTGGCATTACTCATCCATCTGTCAGGAGGCTGTTTTAGAACCAACTCCAGGGCATGTGGAGTAGCCACCACGAGGCTTTGCCCCAAAGTGAATTTGTCTGCAACTTTAACCAACAAGGCCATGACAGCAATGATGCATAGTCATGGAGGCCATCCTGCTGCCACAGAGTCCAATTTCTTAGATAAGTAGGCCACTGGCCTCCTCCAAGGCCCAATGCTCTGGGTGAGCACCCCTTTTGCCACCCCCTTATTTTCAACTACATACAGGAGGAAAGGCTTGTTGATGTCAGGGAGATCCAGGGCTGGGACTTCTAGTAATTTTTGCTTAATGGTGTCAAAGGCAGTCTGCCTTTCAGAGTTCCAAGTCAAAGTCTTCTTTCATGGCCTCATAGAGGGGGTGAGCAATTTCAGTATATCCTGGGATCCACAGTCTACAAAACCCCGTAGAGCCTAGAAACTCGTTGACTTGCCTTACTGTCCTAGGTATTGGTATTTTTAACACCATTTCTTTCCTGGTCTCGGACAGCCATCTCTTTCCCTCTTTCAGCACATACCCTAGGTAGGTTACCTGTTTCTTGCAGATCTGGGCCTTTTTAGCTGAGGCCCGATAGCCCAATGTCCCCAGTGTCCTTAGAAGATCTTCAGTTCCACTAAGGCACTCCTCTTCTGACCTGGTGGCTATATCATCTATGTATTGTAGAAGAGAGACATGGGGGTGCTGGGAGTGGTACTCACCCAGATCTTCATGGAGAGCCTCATCAAATACGGTGGGTGAATTCTTGAATCCTTGTGGCAGTCTTGTCCAAGTCAGTGGCCTGCTTATTCCAATGTCTGGGTCATTCCACTCAAAGGCGAAATAACCTTGACTGTTCAGTGTAAGTGGGAGACTAAAAAGAGCATCTTTTAAATCTAGGACAGTATACCATTCTGTATCTGGAGGGAGCATACTTAGTAGAGTATAGGGATTGGGCATAGTGGGGTGAATGTCCATTACCCTTTTGTTAACTTCTTGAAGGTCTTGGACAGGGCAGTAGTCATTCATCTGTGACTTTTTAACCGGTAGGAGGGGTATGTTCCATGCAGACTGAATGGGCTGCAAGACTCCCTCTTGTAGGAGTCATCTCACGTGGGGGGTGATTCCCTTTTTGGCTTCCAGGGTCATGGGGTACTGGTGGACCTTCACTGAGTCTGCGTTGGTCTTAAGTTCCACATAGACTGGGGGTCTATGTTTGGATAACCCCATTCCCCCTGTCCTGGCCCATGTGGTGGGGAATTGATGAAGCCAGATTTGCATGTCTGCACATTTGATGGAGGACTGCTCTTGTTCATGGAGTTGGTATTCTTCCTCCAAAGGCATTGTCAAAAACACTCCAATAGCCCTCCCATCAGGGTGTTTGACTTGAGCACCCTTATCAGTGAAATGGATCTGCACCTTCATTTTAGCAAGCAGATCACACCCCAACAGGGGTATGGGCACTCAGGAATGACTAGGAATGAGTGGGTTACCTGTACCACTCCCAAGTCCACTGTTCTTTGGGTAGTCCATTGGTAAGGTTTAGTGCCTGTTGATCCCTGTACCCAGGTTTGTTTTCTTGACAGGGGTTCCCCGGATGTCAAGAGGACTGAACTTTCCACTCCTGTGTCCACCACGAAGTGGACAGGTTTCCCCTCCACTCTTAGAGTTACCCTAGGCTCGGGGAGAGGGGCCAAGCCCCATCCTCCCTTGCTGTGGGATGTTCTGTATGGCAAATGTGTTGCTCTGATTGGTCAATAAATAAAACACTGATTGGCCAGTGGCTAGGCAGGAAGTATAGGCAGGACTAACAGAGAGGAAAAAAGAACAGGAAGGTGGAAGGAGACACAGCCAGCCGCCACCAGGACAAGCAGCATGTAAAGATGCCGGTAAGCCACGAGCCACGTGGCAAGGTATAGATTTATGGAAATGGATTAATTTAAGCTATAAGAACAGTTAGTAAGAAGCCTGCCACGGCCATACAGTTTGTAAGCAATATAAGTCTCTGTGTTTACTTGGTTGGATCTGAGTGGCTGTGGGACTGGCAGGTGAGAGAGATTTGTCCTGACTGTGGGCCAGGCAGGAAAACTCTAGGAACACTCCCTAGTTGCTGTCTTCCTCCAGGGTGGCAAGGATGGAAGTTGGCTTCCTTCCTAGTCCCACTGACATTTCTCTCTTGCTCCTATTTTTAGAGCATTCTTTAGCCCAATGTCCTTCTTCCTTGCAGTACACACACTGGTTCTTTCCTAGCTTAGGCCAGAGCCTGCTTCCCTTCTCATAGCTTCCTGCTTCTGCAACAAGGAGAACTCTCTCCATCTGTGCCTGTTGCTGTTCCAATATCTTGGTCAGGTTCTTCTCTTGCCTCCTATCTCTCTTGTCCTCTCTCTCGACATTCTCTTTACCTTCTCTCTTCCTTTTGTTCCTCTGTCTCTCTTTTGTTATAAACCTTTTCCGCCACTGCCACTAAGTCCCTCAGATTCCTCTCCCCTAGTCTTTCTAGTGACTGTAGCTTTTTTCTAATATCTGGTGTTGCTTGGTTTACATAGGCTAGAATAACTGCTTGTTGGGCTTCCTCAGACTCTGGGTTGTATGGGGAGTATTGCTTGAAAGCCCCCATCAACCTCTCTAAATATGCAGCTGGGCTTTCTCTATTCCCCTGCCTCACATCGTAAATTTTTGCCATTTTAGTAGGCTTGCATGCAGCAGCCTTGAGACCTGCCACCAGAGCCTGGCAGTAAACATGGAAACTCTCCTTACCTTCTGCTGGTTTATAGTCCCAGTTAGGGCGAATGGATGGAAAATCCACCGCCAGGGCAGGATCCACTAGGGGGGTGCCTGTGAGTCCTGGAACTAGCTTCTGAGCATTCTCCAGAATCCAGTTTCTCTCCTCTGTGGTGAAGAGGACCCCCAATAGTTAAGTTACATCATCCCATGTGGGATGGTAAGTAAATAGAACTGTCTCCAAAAGGTTAATTAAGTCTTGGGGGTCCCTAGAGAATGGTGTATTTTGGGCCTTCCAGTTATATAGGTCACTAGTGGCGAAGGACCAATAGTGAAAGGGTTGGTTCCCTGACTTGTCCAGGGGCCCAGCAAGCCTAAGGGGAAGTGCCACTGTGGTGTCTGGCTGGGGGGTTCCCCCCCTTCTACTGTGGGTAGAGTGTGCTGGCCCCCTTCCTCAGCTCTCGATGGCTGAGGCTCCTGGGCTTCCTCCATAGGCGCTGTAGGATGGACCTGGGGAGGGGAAGAATAGGGAGGCATAAAAAGTTCTACTTCAGGGGGTCCCCCCTTGAAACACAGCAGTGGGCCTCCTCTCCATTTCTTGGCCTACTTGGGAGCTCCTGGGCTTGGTGGCCAGGACCTGAGTGCCTGGAACCTGTTGTGGGGGTAAGAATGGTTTAACCCAGGGAAGGGGTCCCCTTTCCTGTCTATCAGGCCCCTCCAGGTAACAATATAGGGGACTTGGTCAGGGTGGCCAGAGCGGGGGCAGAAAACAATTTCCTCCACTCTGTGGATGGTCACTGCATTGAAGGTTCCACCTGCTGGCCACCCGATGTTGAAAGTGGGTCATTCAGCTGAACAAAAAGTGACCCCCTTTCGCTTCTTGACAATCACACTGTTGTTGCTGCCAGTCTCTTGAACATCCTGCCAGTGAGCAAAAGTTAAGTCTAGGGGTGAAGATGGGGTATTCCTCATAGTAGAGTGAGAAAGTTGAAGATGAAAACCAAAGAAGAGAGAGAACAGCAAAACCACAACCACAATAAGACACAAAAAGACTAACAATTTCCTGGGACAAAGTACAATAGGCACTTCCTCCTGTGGTGGGGGGAGATACCCAAAAACAGTCCTAATGGGTCGTTTAATGCTCAGGAGAGGCTCCTGATCACTTCCCAGAGGAGGCTGCTGAAACCAAATGGTCACCTCTGAGGTGGCCTCAAATGCCTCGGTACCAGGGGGTCCCTTGCCCAAATCGGGGAAGGAGGCATCCCTCTTTTCCTCCAGGATCACTGTCTAGACACGTCTGTCCCAGTGAGAGCCTGCAAAGTATAAATCGGTCGACCATACAAAATGAAAATAACAAGACAGAGACACAAACAAGACAGACACAAACAAGACAGAGAGTGCTTTTACCAGTAGAAGTCAAGGAACCTCTGGACCCTTGGGGGTCCTGGTGGGGTCTCTGGGGGATCCCAGGATGAGCCCCCAAGATATTCTACCCAGGTTAGGACCCCCAAAGAGACCACCAGAGACCAAAGATATCCAGAATGCAATAGCAAGGCTTACTTCTTAATACAAGCTAGCAGGGAGCCCTCGTCCGCAGTGCCTGGCTAATCAAGGCATGGAAAGTTCCTCTTTCTTGAGGAGGTTAGCTTTTGAAGGCAAAAATCCACAAAATTATTCAGAGAGGAGGGGGTTAGTATGGGTCCAGTTTTCCTGAGCTTGGACTTTATCTTATTTTTTGCTCTATTAGGAATTTTACAGCCCATCTCCCAAATTTGGTCATGTTATCTCAGGGGAGGGGGCATCTCGTGGTTAGTTACCACCAGGTTGTCTGATTTTGTACTTTTAAAACTTCTGACTTCACCCTGTCTGGGAATGGGGAACTGATTTGGTTCTGGCTATTTTAAGATGTCCCTTTCCTCAGCTCTCTGGGCCTTAGGGGGAACTGGGATGGGTGGTCTCTCATAGTGCTTTCAAGGTTTTTCTTGCAACCTCTTACCTGCCCTCCGAGTGAAGGCCAGGCCAGGCAGAGGATGGATTGCAGGTTCCCAGCCTTTTGGGAAACCCCAGAGTAAGAGTAGTGGGTGAGAGACAAGAAGGAAGCAAACTGTCTAATTAAAAATGAAGATCATTGAGATTTTTACCACCTGTCACTTTAGGATGGCTGAGTATCAAATGTAGGCAACACCTTGGAAGAGACAAAGTTGGTATGCAGTGGCAGTATTATGGGTTCACAGTTGTGGGCATGGGGCTTGGAGATGGAACAGTGGTCCAGGTGCAAAATGAAATGGGAGATCTGGGATCTCATCATTGAAACCCTCGCCTGGACTGTTCTCTTTCAATCCAGAGAAGTCAGAGGAGGTAAGGGGGGGGAGAAGTGTTAGGGGAGGTGGGACGTTGCCACCAGGCTTTCTTCTTTTTTGTGCCATTTCCCGTTACACCCCCTCCACCCATTTCCTTTCAGTAAGAACCAGATTGTAGTTGCTAGCCTCTCAGTCTCCTCCACCTCCATCTCCTCTTTTAGACTTCCTTCCTCTGCAGGAACCTTGGCTATTCCTAGGAGACCAGGTTGTGGCTGCTGAGCACCACTGGAATTCTGGTGTCCCAAGCCCCCACAGCCCAGGCAATGGTCCCCATCCTCTGGTGGCTGTCAGCAACCTAGGAAACCACCCATCTCAGCACATAGCACCGAGGTCTCTGGTAGTCATGGTGCCATCCCAAAGAGATGGGTGAGGTGACACAGGTCTGCTAGCCAGTGTAGAGCCTCAGTACCAGTAGCCTGGTAGCAGCAGAGCATGGCCCAGGTCATGACCACTGTGGAGCCCATGATTTGAGGCAATGGGATCTCTGAGCCCAGGTGAGTGGCAGCAGCTTGATTAAGAGTGTGGAGGCACCAAGAAGTAGCTGCTGCTCCAGTGTACCCTCCTAAGGAGCAAGATGACTTCCAGGACCTGCTCTCTTCACTAAAGAAGATGCAGCCTCACCTGGTGCCCATTCTGTGCCTGAAGGGCATATTTAGGCTGTCACAGTGCACTGAGGGCATGGGTGAGTAGCTGTCTCCTGGGACCTCTCGTGTCTCCCATCCACATCTTCTTTCTGCAGCTCACTGAGTCTGTCTAGGATCTGGATCTGGTGACTTTTATACCTCTATGGCAAGGGTAACACATTCTCTCTTGGCCCCAAGCAGAAGGGACCAATGGCCCTGCCTTGTAGGTGTGACAGTTGCCAAAATCTCAATGGGGGTTGGAACTTTCAGATCAAAGCTGGAATGGCTACCCACTACATCTCCCCCTTTTTGTCTAAATAAGAAGGTTCTAACCTAATACAAGACTATATACAAAGGAATGGTTATCAAATATTGTCCAGGAATAATGAGGGATAATGACCTAGATAAGATGGGACTACAACCAATGCAAACAATATCAAGCAAGAAATACATACTAAAATCCAGGGAAGTATAGAGCATAGGTAAATCACATGTTACAAAGATCATTCCAAAAGGTGTCCTATCCTAAAGAACCTGAATCTAATACTTAATATGTTCTATCTAAGATTATATAAGATTATATATATACTAAGTTGTAACTATGACTGCTAGTCTTCAATCCCATCAAAGACCTGAGAAGGAATATAATGGTACCTGAGAAATGGTATGCAAGCAACTTTTGGGAATCTTGCAAGAGTAGACTGAGACAATTGACAGCCTGTACAATCACCTAATATTTCTCAGCATTGTTGGTGCATTCAAATTGGCTACAGGCCTAGAGTATCTCACAGACCATTTTCAGAAGCAGGAATTCTGAAAGACCATCTTACCCTGTCTTGGCAGAGTACAGTGGTCGCTTTCCTTGTGTCCCGCTTGTCTAGAAAGGACAGCATTGCATTCGTACTGTCAGCAGTCGAGGCAAGGGCAGTTCTTTGCCCAGTAGGCCATTTTGTGCCAAGAAGACAAACTTCCAAATGGAAATGTCTTAGAATCCCAACATTCTCTTGGGATCAAATTGGTGCAGCCAGGAGCAATTGTGTCTCACATCAACAGAATTCTAAGTTATTTAAATGCCATATTCTCTAGGTCTATGAAGTGTTTGAAGACTACCTGTCCATCTGACCTATGTATCTGTAAATCTGGATAACCTAACTAACATAACTATAGAGAGCACAAGCATAGGTGACCATAAATCTATAAGTCTTATCTACCGAAATAACCTAAGGACTAAGGCTTCATGTAAACAAGGTAAACAGTCTATAAGCAAATGTATGGTAAAGAACGATGACTTCAAAGTTGTGACAATACACAAGATATTTACAACAGAGGTAGGAATATATAGTGCAATATGCAATATGACAATAATCTTAAATATATATCAATATACCGAATATCCTAAACAGAGGTAGAACATACATAAAGTATGACAGATATAAATTTACATTTGCATCAATATACAAATATTTCAAATAAGAGTAGAAATATATGTACATTATAACAAATATAGTTCTGTATTTGTATCAATATACAAATTATCTTAAACAGGAATATAAAAATAGTTTACATTTGTATCAACACATAAGAATCCATAACAGTGCAAATTACAGTGCAAATTATCTAAGGCTGTTATTTTACTAAATTTGTTTACTAGTATATACAATAATCTACCATAATATCTTATACCTATCTATTCCATTTCTTCTTTTACCTTTTTTTAGGAGAATACTGAGTCTAATATTTTCTTCCACCCCCAACCCTATAACCATCATTCATAACCCTGAGAATTATGAAACCTAAGGGAGAGGGGGCGTCGTTTTCTTAGAATTGCTTCTTGCTGTTTAGGGGGTGATGTTATCTCTGTTGGGTACTGTGAGAAAGCTCAGATAGTTAAATCTCAGTTATACTAACTATAGGTTCCCAAACAAGTCTTAGCAAAATGGGTAAGATTGTCTGAAATTCTGGCAAGAAGTATATATGATGATGATTACCATGGCATCATTCTGGATTGGATAGAGTTGTTGTTGTTGGGGCCCCATCTTCCTTCTGGTGACTTCCAAGATTGCTATTGGAAAAACTTATTTGTTATCAAAATGCAAGGTTTGGATTTAAAGAGGACATAGCATGTTAGAAAGTATTCTGAGAAATCAAGAGTAAGCATGGAGAGAATTAGAAGCTTGAAGACAATGGTCCCTTTTTATTGGTTTTCTTATGTCCCACACCAGAGGGCTCTTCTGATATGGGACTGAAGAATCTCTCAACTTTTTCTTTTAGCAATATGCTTGGGTTTAGAGGAGTGAGCCAATTCCATCTCCAAAGCCAGCTTGGCTTATAATTGAATTGGGACCACAACTTCACTAGATTGATAGAGAGATAGATGTTGGACAGTGAGATTTTACCAGGTGTAAATTGGTACCAATAGATTCTTTCTTTCTGTTGTAAACATCCAGATATCCAAGGGCTTATGATTTTTGGAAGATGGGTATTTCCATTATCCTAGAAAGACAAAAACAGAACCCTACCCCAACCTTTGATTGTTAAATTTTTCTCACAACTTGTAGAGATGTCACATTGGTGGATGATCTTTTACTTCTCCTCATCAAGGGGTTTTTCCTGTTCGAATCGAATTTTTATTAATTTTGTTGGTATCCATAGCTTTTCTTTTCCTGCAGAAACAAAGGCAAAACCCCTTCCCCAACGTAGAACATATCCAGGTTTCCATTCTGAGGTCAGCACATCCTTGAAATAAACCAGTTGTTTTAGCTCAGGAGTTTTGTCTGTCGTCCAATGTCTCTCCGCAGCTGTTGCTCCTTTCTCATCAGCATTAAGAAAATTCAAGGTTAATAAAGCACTATCCAATCTATTTCTAGGAGCCATTGTTACCTGTTGCTGTTTATTTAGCATATCCTTTAAAGTTTGATTGGACCTTTCTATGACTGCTTGGCCTGTGGGATTGTGTGGTATACCTGTAACATGCTTTATATTGTAATAAGCAAAGAATTGTCTCATTTTATTGGAGATATATGCTGGGGCATTGTCTGTCTTAATTTGTACAGGTATTCCCATGATGGCCATAACTTCTAATAGGTGTGTTATCACAGAATCAGCCTTTTCAGAACTCATAGGAGTTGCCCATTGAAATCCTGAATAGGTGTCAATGGTATGATGTACATACTTTAATCTTCCAAATTCTGCAAAATGAAACACATCCATCTGCCAAATTTCATTTCTTTGTATACCTTTTCAATTGCTCCCTGTGGGTAATGGAGTTTGGTTATAGATGGAACAAGTAGGACATTTTTTCACAATATCCTTAGCCTGTTGCCAAGTGATGGAGAAATCCTTCTTCAAACCTTTGCTCTTTACATGGTATTTCTTATGAAATTCTGAGGCTTTTAGCATATTACCTATTAGTAACTGATCAATCTCATCATTACCTTGTGCTAGAGGTATGGGATCTGATATGTGTTATATATATAGGATGTTCCCTTTTTCTGATGATTTCCTGCAATTGTATGAATAATGAAGTTCATTCTGTATTATCAGGAATAAATTCAGCAGTTTCAATATGTAAAACAACTCTCTCTGCATATTGAGAGTCAGTGACTATATTGAGTGGTTCTGTGAAGTCCATCAGTACCATAAGAATGGCATACAGTTCTGTCTTTTTTACAGAGCTGTATGAACTTTGTAACACTTTACTTCAGTCTCCTGATTTATATCCTGCTTTCCCTGATTCATTTGCATCAGTATAGAATGTGAGGACTCCAGAAATTGGCTTTTGTCATACAATGTGAGGAAGGACCCATTCAGTCTTCTTTATGAAATTTATTCTCTTGCTTTTGGGATAGTGGTTGTTAATCTCTCCCAAAAAGTTACTGGAGGCTCTCTGCCAGTATTCATTATCTTTCTATAGTGATGAAATTTCCTCATTAGTTAAAGGTACTACAATTTCTGCTGAGTCCATTCCTGTCAACTTGCGAAGTCTTAATTTACCATTTTGGATCAAATCAGAGATCTTTTCTATATAAGTCTTTAATTTCTTATTTGGTTTATATGGTAGGAATATCCATTCCAATATAATATCTTCCCTCTGCATCAAAATACCTGTTGGGGAATGTCTGGAGGGGAATATGACAAGAATACATTTAAGTTCTGGATTCACATGATCCACATGTGCTTCTCGAATTGTCTTTTCTACTAGAGCCAATACCTTCTCTGCTTCGGCTGATAATTCTCTTGGACTATTTAATTCTTTGTCCCCTTCTAGAGTATTAGCCAAATTTTGTAGTCCATCTTTGAGTATTCCCATGAATAAGTAAGTTGGAAATGCTTCCTAATAACTTTTGAAAATCATTAAGAGTCTTCAATCAATCTCTCCTTAGTTGTACCTTTTGGGGTCTAATTTTTTGTAGCTCTATCTTATATCCTAAATAAGTAATAGAATCTCCTCTTTGTATTTTCTCAGGAGCAATTTGCAGTCCCCAGTGAGGCAAAACTTTTTTTGCTTCTTCAAACATGCTTTCTAATGTATCTAACTTTGGATCAGCTAATAGGATATCATCCATATAGTGATAAATTATGGATTGTGGAAACTTTCCACGAATTATCTCCAATGGTTTCTGCACAAAGTATTGGCACAAAGTAGGGCTGACTAACATTCCCTGTCGGAGGACCTTCCATTGATATCTCTTGACTGGCTGAGAATTGTTATAATTAGGTACTGTGAAGGCAAATTTTTCTCTATCATTTTCTTGTAAGGGTATGGTAAAGAAACACTCTTTTAAGTCAATAACTATTATAGGCCATTCTTTGGGTAGCAGAGAGGGCAAGGGCATCCCAGTCTGTAGGGAGCCCATTGGCTGAATTACTTTATTAATAGCTCTCAGATCTGTCAGCATTCTCCAATTACCAGACTTTTTTTTTTAATAACAAATACAGGAGAATTCCAAGGGCTGGTAGATTCTTCAATGTGTTGAGCATTTAACTGCTCTTGAACCAGCTGTTCTAAAGCTTGTAGCTTCTCTTTTGTCAAAGGCCATTGTCCAACCCAGACAGGTTTATTAGTTAGCCATTTTAAAGGTAAGGCAGTTGGTACTTCTGAGAGTTCAGCAGCAGTTGTGCTCTGTTTGTATACAGTCTGAATGATTGGTGACTGTTTTTTATAGCATGTTATGATATTGTTACTAGAAACATGCATTGGTCTGTATTCCTTTTCTGAGAGTGTGGGAATTTTAATCTGGGTATTCCACTGTTGTAACAGATCTCGGCCCCAAAGATTTACTGCTACATTTGCTACATATGGCTTGAACCTTCCTCTCTGTCCTTCTGGCCCTATGCATTCAACCCATCTCGAACTCTGTTTTATCTGAGATAGAGTGCCAATCTCTAAAAGTTGGACATCTACCTCTTGAAGAGGCCAATTTGGATGCCATGATTTTGGTGTAATTATAGTCACATCTGCACCTGTGTCTACCAGGCCCTCCAGAACTAGGCCATTAATTCAAATTCTAAGCTTTGGTCTTTGTTCATTTATGGAAGTCTGCCAAAATATTTGTTTTATAGTGTTCTTTGTAAACTGTGATCCATCTATCAGAGCTGTTTTATCATCCATTGCAGTATCGGTTTTTACATTAGGCATTGATTTATTCAGTTGTCCTGGAGAGGAATTTCTTCCACAGTGGCTGGGAATGTTCGTACTATGTTTGATTTGGGGGCCTGCAAGAGGCCCCCTGAGGCATTTCCCACCAGTAAAGGGTTGCCTTGTATATCTATTTTTGATCTGCACTCACTGGTCCAATGTCGGCCTTTGCCACACCTTCTACATAATCCAGGAGGTGGTTGTGGCCTCCTGTTTAGGCTATTCCTAAAAGGAGTGTTACTTATAGGAGTACCCCATGTACAGTTTTTACTTATATGACCTGGTGCACCACATTTAAAACATTTGGTACCACGTGGCCTTCTTTCACCTCTGGGATTTGTCTCTCCTATCCAAGCCTCATTACTGTAGTTAAGAGACTCAACACCATTAGTATACTGAATCCATTCTTCCAAAGGTGCTGATCTGATCTTTAATGGTGTAAGTATTCTCCTACATTCTGCATTAGCATTTATCTGATACAGCTTTTGTTATAGCTGTGTTCAGTCTTTGTAAAAAAATCGATAAAGGGTTCATGTGGTCCCTGAAATATCTTTGTGTATACCTCAGTTGGTTTTCCAGGTTCTGGAATTTTTTACCAAGCATTTAGAGCTGCTGTATGGCATAGGGATATTGTATGCTCATCATAAGTGGCTTGTACATTCCTGTCGGCGAAACATCCCTCACCAAGTATTTGATCTTGGGAGATCACAAAACCTCTGAGTTTGCCTTGTTGTTCTAAATTTTTTGCCTCTTCTCTCAACCAGCTTTTCCACTGTAATTGCTGACTATATTCTAGAACAGCTGAAATTAACTGATGCCAGTCATCTGGAATGATTCTATGTGAGGTAGACTGTAGATGTAACCAACCGTCTTATAAATAAGAAACACAGAACCAATGCAAAGAAGAAAGCCAAGAGGTCAGAGCTAAGAGCCAAAACCTTACCCTTCCTTCTGCAGTGGTCCTACCTCTCCGAAGGAGCCGGTACTTCCTGGGTTAAAGTCTTTATATAGTCTCTGTTCTGCCTTCTCATTGGTTGTAAACCCAACCACAGGACTGCCTTATTACGGCCTGTCTGTATAGACCTCCAGGTGTTCTATGGTTGGTATTGAGATTAAAGGCATGTGTATCCAATGCTGGCTGTATCCCTGAACATACAGAGACTTACCTAGCTCTGTCTACCAAGTGCTGTGATCACAAGCGTACACCACCACTGCCCTACTTTCCTATGGCTTGCTAATAGCTCTGACCCCCAGGCAACTTTATTTATTATACAAATAACATTTTGGTACAAAAGAAAATATCACCATATTTCCCCTTTTCTATTTTAATAAAAAGAAAAAAGGAAAACACTTATAACTAACATAAGAAAAACTATATACAGAAGTAAAATAACTATATACAATATATACAAGTAATAAATACCTAAACAATGTCTAGTCTATTTGTATTTAACAGATTCAGAGAAAATAATTCTATTATCTATCCTATTGTATATAATTCACTTTCTATCCTAATATTCAACTACAACTAAATAATCTTCAACTCCTTTAGAGACCCAAGAAGGAAATAATATTAGCTAACAAAAATAAAAACAGGAAGTACATGCAAGCAACTTCCAAAAAATTGTGAGTTGACAGAAACAGCCAGCTGCCTGGACAGTCATCTGAGGTTTCTCGGCAGTGTTGGGGCATCATCTTCAGCCTATAGGCTTAGCGTATCTGACAGACTCATTTGTGAATTAGGATATACACAAAGTCAACAGTTCAACCTCACATTGGGTGAGAGCAGTCCATGTACCAGAAATACCTGAATTCCACTAGTGTCATGTCATGATTCAGGAATTTAAATTCTGGAAATTGCTGATGTTTTTTGAATTCAGCTGTCCATTCTTCTTGGTTATGTGTGTATGTGGCTTCATCTCAGCATCCCGTTCTTCTTCACATCCCTCTATTAATTGCCATTCTACTATTGAGAGGCGTGAGCTTAGTTAGTCTTCAAGAATAACTGTTTCAGCTGCTGTTCCATTGTACATCAGAAGTCATTGGCCCATTGCCTGTTCAGCTGCCTTCAAAGAAAAAGTTACTGTACCTTTTCCAGATTGCGAAGGCCACTTCAGGGATGGTGCCATATTGTCCTGGCCTCAGAAAATGCCTTTTGATAAAACCATAACCACACTTGTTTTGGCAAGAATCAGTAGTCCTTTTTTTTCATGTCCTGTCTGTCCTGTTTGTCAGCAGTTGATTCGAAAATACTTTCTTGTCCAGTGGCTAACTTTTGCACAATGAAAGTTAACTCCAGTTGCAGTTTTTTTTTTCAATGCCCATATTTTCTCTGAAGTAGATTGGTACAGCAGGAGCTGACAGTAGACCATGAATTTAACATCTGTTTTATGTATGTGGAGTGTATCCCATACGTAACTACTTCTTCCCTTATATTTTTAAAGTCCCTTGTTGAAATTGGTTGTAATGTATATGTATTATATGGCTCGGGGTGTGTGTCATCTGCTGGCTTCTCATGGATAATAGAAAACAGGATAAGCCATTGTATGAGAGCCATTTGGAGATGTTATAACCTCTATGGTCTTGCACTTCTGCTTATTAGGTCCCTTGTCATGTTTACTGAGAGTTTCTTTTAGGGCTTGCAAATGAGCACCTAGAGTCTGTTCTAGGGAGTGAACCTCCTCTCTTGCAAGGGACTCCAGATTTCTCATGGAATCATAGAAGTTTTTATGTTCCTCAGAAACACTTGATTCCATGGACCTTATCTTATCAATTAATGATAATCTTTCTTCCTTATATAGTGTCTGGAGAGCTAGTGTTCTGTCTATTAAATATTCATATTTTTTATCAATAAGATCAACTTTTGGTACAATCCTGTTTTGTAAATACTGATCAGCAGATTCCAGAGAAAAATCTTTTTCTGTAAGCCTTCATTGCTATCTTTTAAAGCAGATTCCAGAAAGAGAATCTTTTTCTGTAAGCCTTCATTGCTATTTTTAAAGCCTATATCAGTCCCAATAATGACTCATCTTTGTTCTTGTCATTAAACCAGTGTTTGAACACTGTGTGGATTATCACGATGAATGCCAAAATGGTACAGGCCAGATATGCCTTAGGAAGGCCGTATATTTCCAGGAAGATGTAATTCATCATACAGGCAAAAAGGTTTTCAAATTCTTGTGAGGTAATGTTGTCAGCCATATTACAAGAATTACTCAAAATTTGTTAGTCAATTTTAGGGTGTAAAATTATCAAGTACTTTTACTTGAAACAATAAGCTTGTTTGCCTCGTTTACCTTTCGTGGTTTTTGGGGGGTGTAGTAGCACTTTTCAGCCAGCAGGTGGCATTGGTACAGCTCCAAAGCAGGGCCTGCTGGCGACCTTGGCTGACCTCAGCTGAAGGCAGGAGTTGAGATGGCAGATCCAGAGCCAGCACTCACGGAGCAGGGGAATGCCTCACTCACAGCGGTTTTTCGCTGGTCTCGGGACTAAGCTAGGGAACTGAGACCGGACTAGCTACTCCCTTTTTCAGGAAAGGAACCATTTAGGTGTTCCCTGGTTATATGGAACTTTGCAGGCGAGTTTAGATACCCGCCAGCCAGGGAGGAGGCTGAGGGTGGGAGTCACCCAGGCCTTTAGAATTTGCCCCACATGAGAGCCAGATATTGGTGAAATTATTAAGGCCACTCCATGTAGTTAAAAGGAAGATTTATTTAGTGGGTAACTTACAAATGAAGGGATAGGTAGGTCATGGGGTCTGGGGAAGGTGTATCACAGTCGAGCGGTGTTCTCTGGAGCTCTGCTTGGTCTACCTCCACCTTCTCAGGTCCAGGAAGAGAGAGAGCGCTGGCCCATCCAGATCTGGGGTCTCCAGGGGCCTTCCTTGGCCCTGCCTTGTAGGCGTGACAGTTGCCAAAGTCTCAATGGGGGTTGGAACTTCCAGATCAAAGCTGGAATGGCTACCCACTATACACAATTCTAGGATGAGAAGGAAAAAAATCAAAGTGACTTTTCCTTTCATACTAGTTCTACGTATTTTTGAAGGAGGAAGTTTGTCAAACATCTGTTTCCAGAAATCTTGCTGAAGAAGCACAGAAGTTAGAGGGAGCCAAGAAATCCAGGGATGTGTATGAATCAGCCCTAGGGTTATCTATGCCCTTAGGTAACTAGTGGACACATTGCCACTCATTACTTACACCCTCCCCCATACCTGGCAGTTTAGGTACTTCTCTTTAAGGACCTTCTCCTGACCTCCAAGGAAGGACATAGTATAAGGTTAAGATCCATAAGTGCTATGATTTCAGATCCATTTCCTCATTATTTCAAAATTCTAATACTCAGGAAATACATCAAAAAGTACATTTTATTGAAGTCAACCTTGTTTTATTTAATAGATGAGAAGAATTTGGAGTAGCGCATGATATGGCAAGAAACTATCCAGAGCCATTTGTTGACAGAGTGAAATAGTGTTTGAGTCAATGGGTATTTGTCTTTGTAAAACTATGACATGGAAGCACAGGTGGGGTTCAGAAGGAAGTGGGATCTCCTGCTCTGTGACAGATATGCTGCTATTGAGCATGTCATGAATTAATTTCACTTATCACTGACTTGTGCAATCCCCTTTGTAACAGGGTGGTTTCTTAGCATCTTCATTACATTGAGTTCCCAGGCACAGCAATTGAGCAGTGCAAGAATTGACCTTAGTCCACAGGTCCAGGTAATAGTCCACTTAGGGGAAATCAAGGCAGGAACTCAGCTAGTCACATCTACAATCAAGAGCAGAGAGAAAAAAATCCAGTCATGCTGCCTGCTTGCCTATGTATATGCTCTAGCTTCTTCACCATTACACAGGTCAGGCCACAGCCAATGCAGTGGTTCTACCCACTTTTAGGTTGAGTCTTCAATCTAATTAACAATTTATAAATCTCCAACAGATCTGCCCAAAACCAAAGAATTCTTCATTGAATGATCCTCTTTCCAGGTGACTATACTTGGAGTCAGAGTGACAATAAGAGCTAACAATCATACTCACTCAGTGTCACTGCCAGTCTTTACACAGGTTTCTGCCTTGCGTTAGAGCCATGATTCTCAACATGGGTGTCATGACCCCTTTAGGATTAACAGGTCAGATATTTACATTCATAACAGTAGCAAAATTAAAGTTATGAAGTAGCAATGAAACAATATTATGGTGAGAAACTCCCATTGAGAAACACAGTGCAAATAGCACCAGCATCTGTTCACAGCAACTACAGTGCATTGAATGTAAGAGAAGCTATGGTTATTCTTAGTTTCCTAAGCAGAGCTGAACTAGATATGGCCCGTGTGTGTAGGAAGCACAGTTCTTCGGTTCTGAGCAAGCTCAGTGTTCTGGCTCTATAGGAAACACAATATAGTAGAAGAGTGCTCCTTTCTCAAAAGCAGACTGTGTTTCTTGTAAGTCAACTTGTGTTAATTTCCCCTTCACAAATGGAGTCGAATGCCATGCTGTCTTTTCTCATACGAGAAACAGTTCTTTTCGGGTAAGGAAAGTCACTCATGGGCTCCCATTGAGATACACAGTAAAATGGCACTGGCGTCTGTTCCCAGCAAGTACAGTGCATTGGATGTAAGACAAGCTGCTGTTATGCTCAGTTTCCTAAGTAGAGTTGAACTAGATATGGCCCGTGTGTGTAGGAAGCAGAGATCTTTTGTTCTGAGCAAGCTCACTGGTCTGGCTTTATAAGAAACACATTAGAGTAGAAGACTGCACTTTTCTCAAAAGCAGAGTGTGTTTCTCCTAAGGCAACTCAGTGTTCAATTCTGCTTTATAAACGGAGTTGAATCACATGCTATCTCTTGTCCTACAAGAAACAGTTCTTTTCGGGTAAGGAAAGTCACTACTGGGCTCCCATTGAGATACACAGTACAAATTGTACCCACGTCTGTTCCAAGCAACTACAGTGCATTAGATATAAGAGAAGTTACGGTTTATCTCAGTTTCCAAAACAGAGTTAAACTAGATATGGCCCGTGTGTAGGAAGCAGAGATCTTTTGTTCTGAGGAAGCTCACTGATCTGGCTTTATAAGAAACACATTAGAGTAGAAAACTGCTCTGTTCTCAAAAGCTGAGTGTGTTTTCCCTAAGACAACTCAATGTTCAATTCCCCTTCACAAATGGCGTTGAATCACATGCTGTCTCTTGTCCTACAAGAAACAGTTCTTTTCGGGTAAGAAAAGTCACTATTGGGCTCCAATTGAGAAACACAGTGGACATGGTACTCGTGTCTGTTCCCAGCAAGTACAGTGCACTTGATGCAAGGGTATCTGCTGTTCTGTTCAGTTTCCTAAGCAGAGTTGAACTAGATATGGCCTGTGTGTGTAGGAAACACAGTTCTTTTGTTCTGAGCAAGCTCACTGTACTGGCTTTTTAAGAAACACATTAGAGTAGAAGAGTATTCTTTTCTCAAAATCAGAGTGTGTTTATCCTAAGGCAACTCAGTGTGGAATTCCCCTTCATAAATGGAGTTGAATCCCATAGGGCTCAGTTTCCTATGCAGAGTTGAACTAGATATGTCCCGTGTGTGTAGGAAGCACAGTCCTTTTGTTCTGAGCAATCTCACTATTCTGGCTGTATAAGAAACACAGTAGAGTAGAAGAGTGCTCTTTTCTCAAAAGAGAGTGTGTTTCTCGCAAGGAAAGTCAGTGTTTAATTCCCCTTCACAAACAGGGTTGAATCCCATGCTGTCTCTTGTCATACGAGCAACAGTTCTTTTCGGGTAAGGAAAGTCACTATTGTGTTGCATTTGATATACACAGTGGAAAGGGCACTGGCATCTGTACCCTGCAGGTACAGTGCATTGGATGTAAGGGTAGCTGCTGTTCAGCTGAGTTTCCTAAAGAGAGTTGATCTAGATATGGACTGTGTGTGTAGGAAGCACAGTTTTTGTTCTGAGCAAGCTCACTGTTTTGGCTGTACTTGAAACACAGTAGAGAGGAAGAGGTCTCATTTCTCAAAAGCAGAGTGTGCTTCTAATAAGGCAACTGATTGTTGAAATCCCCTTCATAAACGGACTTAAAATCACATTCCATCTCTAGTCCTAAGACCAACAGTTCTTTTCGGTAAGGAAAGTCACTATTGGGCTCCCATTCAGATACACAGGAGAAATGACACTGACGTATGTTCCCATCAATTACAGTGCATTGGATGTAAGAGAAGCTGGTGTTCTGCACAGTTTCGTAAACAGAGTTGAACTAAATATGGCATGTGTATATAGGAAGCACAGTTCTTTTATTCTGAGCAAGCTCACTGTCCTGGCTGTATAGGAAACACAGTAGAGTAGAAGAGTGCTCTCTTCTAAAAAACAGAGTCTGTTTCTTCTAAGGCAACTCAGTGTTGAATTCCCCTTCATAAATGGAGTTGAATCACGTGCTGTCTCTGGACCTCAGAGTAACAGTTCCTGTCAGAAAAGGAAAGTCACTATTGGGCTCCAATAGAGAAACATAGTGCAAATGGCACTCCCGTCTGTTCCCAAAAATACAGTGCATTGCATGTAAGGAAAACTGCTGTTCTGCTCAGTTTCCTAAACAGAGTTGAACTACATATGGCCTGTGTGTGTAGGAAGCACAGTTCTTTTTTTCTGAGCAAGCTCACTGTACTGGCTTTATAAGAAACACATTAGAGTAGAAGAGTGTTCTTTTCTCAAAATCAGAGTGTGTTTCTCCTAAGGCAATTCAGTGTTGAATTCTCCTTCATAAATGGAGTTGATTCCCATGCTGTCTCTAGTCCTACAAGCAACAGCTCTTTTCTGGTAAGGAAAGTAACTAGTGGGCTCCCATTGTGATACACAGCAGTAATGGCACTGGCATCTGTTCCAAGCAAGTACAGTGCATTGGATGTAAGGGAAGCTGCTGTTCTGCTCAGTTTCCTATGCAGAGTTGAACTAGATATGGCCTGTGTGTAGGAAGCACAGTTTTTTTTTGTTCTGAACAAGCTCACATTTCTGGCTCTTTTTGAAACACAGTAGAGAAGAAGCGTGCTCTTTTCTAAAAAGTAGACTGTGTTTTCCTAAGGCAACTCAGTGTTCAATTCCCCTTTATAAATGGCATTGAATCACATGTGCTCTCTTGTCCAACGATCAACACTTCTTTTTGGGTAAGGAAAGTTATTATTGGATTCCGATTGAGAAACACAGTGGAAATGGCACTCCCGACTGTTCCCAGCAAGTACAGTGCATTGAATATAAGGGAATCTGCTGTTTTGTTCCTTTTCATAAGCAGAGGTGAACTAGATATGGCTTGTGTGTGTATGAAGCAAGTTCTCTTGTTATGAGCAAGCTCACTGTTCTGGCTGTATAGGATACACAGGAGAGTAGAAGAGTGCTCTTTTCTCAAAACAGAATGTGTTTCTCGTAAGGCTACCCATTGTAGAAATCCTATCACAAACGGACTTAAATCACATTATGTCTCTTATCCTATGAGCAGCAGTTCTTGTTGGGTAAAGAAAGTCACTATCAGGCTGCCATTCAGATACACAGTGGAAAGGGCACTTGCGTTGTTTCCAGCAAGTACAATGCATTGGATGTAAAGAAGCTGTTGTACTGCTCAGTTTCCTAAGCAGAGTTGAACTAGATATGGCCCGAATGTGTAGGAAGCACAGTTCTTTTATTCTGAGCAAGCTGACTGCTCTGTCTTTATAGGAAACATAGTAGAGTAGAAGAGTGCTCTTTTCTCAAAAGCAGAGTGTTTCTTGAAAGGCAACTCAATGTTCAATTCTCCGTCATAAATGGAAATGAATCACATGATGTCTCTAGTCCTACGGGCAACAGTTCTTTTCGGGTAAGGAAAGTCACGATTGGGCTCCCTTTGTGATACACAGTGGAAAGATCACCCTCGTCTGTTCCCAGCAAGTACTGTGCATTGGATGTAAGATAAGCTATGGTTTTTCTCAGTTTCCTAAAGAGAGTTGAACTAGATATCGACCATGTGTTGGAAGCACAGTTCTTTTGTTCTGAGCAAGCTCATAGTTCTGGCTGTATAGGAAACACAGTAGAGTAGAAGAGTGCTCCTTTCTCAAAAGCAGAGTGTGTTTATTGAAAGGCAACTCAGTGTTACTTTCCCCTTCATAAAGGGATTTGAATCCCATGCTGTCTCTTGTCCTACGATCAACAGTTCTTTCTGGGTAAGGAATGTCTCTTTTGGGCTCCCTTTGAGATACACTGTGTAAATAGCACCCGCTCTGTTCCCAGCAACTACAGTGCATTGGATGTAAGAGAAGCTATAGTTCTTCTAAGTTTAGTAACCAGAGTTGAACCAGATATGGCCCGTTTGTGTAACAAGCAGTTCTTTTGTTCTGAGAAAGCTTAATTTTCTGGTTATATAGGAAACAGAGTAGAGTAGAAGAGTGCTCCTTTCTCAAAAGCAGAGTGTGTTTCTTATAAGGCAACTCAGTGTTAATTTTCCCTTCACAAACGGAGTACAATCCCATGCTGTCTCTTGTCCTATGAGCAACAGTTCTTCTCTGGTATGGAAAGTCGCTATTTGCCTCCCATTGAGATACACAGTGGAAATAGCACATGCATCTGTTCCCAGCAACTACAGTGCTTTGGATGTAAGAGAAGCTATGGTTTTTCTCAGTTTCTAAAGCAGAGTTGATCTAGACGTGGCCTGTGTGTGTAGGAAGCACAGTTCATTTGTTCTGAGCCAGCTCACTGTTCTTGCTCTATAGGAAACACAGTAGAGTAGAAGAGTGCTCCTTTCCTAAAAGCAGAGTGTGTTTCTTATAAAGCAACTCAGTGCTAATATTCCCTTCATTAACAGACTTGAATCCATACTGTCTCTTGTCCTATGAGCAAGAGTTCAATTCAGGTAAGGAAAGTCACTATTGGGCTCCCATTGAGATACACAGTACAAATAGGACCTGCGTCTGTTCCTAACAAGTACAGTGCATTGGATGTAAGAGAACCTCCGATTTTCTCTCTTTCCTAAGCAGAGATCAACTAGATATGGTCCATGTGTGTTGGAAGACCAGGTCATCTGTTCTCAGTCTGCTCACTGTTCTGGCTGTATAGGAAACACAGTAGAGTAGAAGCTTGCCCATTTCTCAAAAGCAGAGTGTGTTTCTTGAAAGCCAATTCAGTGTTATATTCCCCTTCATAAATGGATTTGAATCACATGCTGTCTCTTCTCCTACAAGCAACAGTTCTTTTCGGGTAGGAAAGTCACTATTGGGCTCCCATTGAGATACACAGTGGAAAGAGCATCTGCGTCTATTCCCTGCAACTACAGTGCATTGGAATGAAGCAAAGCAGTGGTTTGTCTCAGTCTCCTTACCAGAGTTGAAATAGATATGGCCCGTGTGTGTGGAAGCACAATGCTTTTGTTGTGAGCATGCTCCCTGTTTTTGCTCTATAGGAAACACAGTAGAGGAGAAGAGTGCTCCTTTCTCAAAAGCAGAGTATGTTTCTAGAAAGGCAACTCAGTGTTAATTTCCCCTTCATAAACGGATTTGAATCCCATGCTGTCTCTTGTCCTACGATCCACAGTTCTTTCTGGGTAAGGAAAGTCGCTGTTGGACTGTCATTGATATACACTGTGTAAATAGAACCTGCTCTGTTCCCAGCAACGACAGTGCATTGGATATAAGAGACACTTGAGTTTTTCTCAGTTTCCTTAGTGGAGTTGAACTAGATATGGCCCGTGTGTGTAGGAAGCACAGTTCTTTAGTTCTGAGCAAACACATTGTTCTGGCTTTATAGGAAACATAGTAGAGTAGAAGAGGGCTCCTTTCTCAAAAGCAGAGTATGTTTCTAGAAAGGCAACTCAGTGTTAATTTCCCCTTCATAAATGTAGTTGAATTCCATGCTGTCTCTTGTCCTATGATCAACAGTTCTTTCTGGGTAAGGAAAGTCGCTGTTAGGCTGTCATTGATATACACTGTGTAAATAGCACCCGCTCTGTTCCCAGCAACTACAGTGCATTGGAAAAAAGAGAAGCTTCAGTTTTTCTCAGTTTCCTTAGCGGAGTTGAACTAGATATGGCCTGTGTGTGTAGGAAGCACAGTTCTTTAGTTCTGAGCAAACACGTTGTTCTGGCTTTATAGGAAACACAGTAGAGGAGAAGAGGGCTCCTTTCTCAAAAGCAGAGTGTTTCTTGTAAGGCAACTCAGTGTTAATTTCCCCTTCATAAATGTAGTTGAATGCCATGCTGTCTCTAATCCTGTGAGCAACAGTTCTTTTTGGGTAAAGAAAGTCACTATTGGGCTCCCTTGGAGACACAGTGCAAAAAGCACCCGCGTCTGTTACCAGCAACTATGGTGAATTGGATGTAAGTGAAGCTATGATTTTTTTGTTTCCTAAGCAGGGTTGAACTAGATATGGCCCGTGGGTGTAGGATGCACAGTTCCTTTGTTCTGAGCAAGCCCACTGTTCTGGGTATATGGGAAACACAGTAGAGTAGAAGAGTGATCCTTTCTCAATAGCAGAGTGTGTTTCTCGTAAGCTAACTCAGTGTTAATTTCCACTTCATCAATGGAGTTGAATCCCCATGCTGTCACTTGTCCTACGAGCAACAGTACTTTTTGAGCAAGAAAAGTCACCACTGGGCTCCCTTTGAGATACACAGTGCAATTAGCACCCACATCTGGTCCCAGCATATACAGTGCATTGGATGTTAGAGAAGCTTCAGTTCTCCTTAGTCTCCTAAGCAGAGTTGAACTAGGTATGGCCCAAGTGTAGGAAGCACAGTTCTTTTGTTCTGAGCAAGCTCATAGTTCTGGTTCTATAGGAAACACAGTAGAGTAGAAGAGTGCTCTTTTCTCAAAAACAGAGTGTGTTCCTTGTAAGTCAACTAAGTGTTAATTTCCCCTTCATAAATAGAGTAGAATCACACGCTGTCTCTTGTCCTATGAGCAACAGTTCTTTTTGGGTAAGGAAAGTCACTATTGGGCTCCATTTGAGATACACACGGTGAATTGCACCTGCGTCTGTGCCAATCAATTACAGTGCATTGGATGTAAGAGAAGCTACGATTCTTCTCTGTTTCCTAAGCAGAGTTGAACTAAATATGCCCCGTGTGTAGAGGAAGCACAGTTCTTTTGTTTTGAGCAAGCTCACTGTTCTGGCTCTACAGGATATACAATAAAGTAGAAAGTGATCCCTTCTTAAAAGCAGAGTATGTTTCTTGTAAGGCAACTCAGTGTTAATTTCCCCTTCATTAAAGGAGTTAAATCCCATGCTGTCTCTTGTCCTAAGAGGAACAGTTCTTTTCTTGTAAGGAATGTTACTATTGGGCTACCAATGAGACACAGTGCAATTTGAACCCGCGTCTGTTCACATCCACTACAGTGCATCGGATGTAAGAGAAGCTACGTTTTTTTCTCAGTTTCCTAAGCAGAGTTGATCTAGATATGGCCCATGTGCAGGAAGACCAGTTATTTGGTTCTGAGCCAGGTCACTGTTCTGGCTCTATAGGAAACACAGTAGAGTAGAAGAGTGCTCCTTTCTCAAAAGCAGAGTGTGTTTCTTGTAAGGCAACTCAGTGTTAATTTCCCCTTCATAAACGGAGTTGAATCCCATGCTGTCTCTTGTCATAGGAAGAACAGTTCTTTTTGGTATGAAAAGTCACTATTGGGCTCCCTTTGAGATACACAGTACAAATAGCACCCGCGTCTGTTCCCGGCAACTACAGTGCATTGGATATACGAGAAGAAACAGTTTTTCTCTGTTTCCAAAGCAGAGTTGAAGTTGATATGACCCGTATGTGTAGGAAGCACAGTTTTTTTTGTTCTGAGCAAGCTCACTGTTCTGCCTCTAGAGAAAACACAGTAGAAAAGAAGTATGCTCCTTTCTCAAAGCAAAGTGTGTTTCTTGTAAGGCAACTCAGTGTTAATTTCCCCTTCTTAAACAGAGTTGAATCCCATGCTGTCTCTTGTCCTATGAGGAACATTTCTTTTTGGGTAAGGAAAATTAATATTGGGCTGCCATTGTGACATTGTACTATTACCACTCTTGTCAGTTCCCAGCAACTACAGTGCATCGGATGTAAGAGAAGCTATGGTTGTTCTCAGTTTCCAAAACAGAGTTAAACTACATATGGCTCGGGTGTGTAGGAATCACCGTTCTATTGTTCTGAACAAGCTCACTGTTCTGCCTCTAGAGGAAACACAGTAGAGTAGAAGAGTGCTCCTTTCTCATCAGTAGAGGGTATTTCTTGTAAGTCAACTCAGTGTTAATTCTCCTACATAAAGGGAGTTGAATCCCATTCTCTCTCTTGTCCTATGAGCAACAGATCTTTTCGTATAAGGAAAGTCACTATTGGGCTCTGCTTGAGAAACACAGTGCAAATGGCCCCATGTCTGTTCACAGCAACTACAGTGCATTGGATGTAAGACAAGTTATGGATTTTCTCAGTTTCCAAAGCAGAGTTGAACTAGATATGGCCCGTTTGTGTAGGAAGCACACTTTTTTTTTCTAAGCAAGCTCACTGTTTTGGCACTATAGGAAACACAGTAGAGTAGAAAAGTGCTCCTTTCTCAAAAGCAGAGTGTGTTTTTTGTAAGGCAACTCAGTGTTAATTTCCCCTTCATAAATGGAGTTAAATCCCATGCTGAGTCTTGTCCTATGAAGAACAATTCTTTTCGGTAAGGAAGGACACTATTGGGCTGCCATTGAGATACACAGTACAAATAGCACCCACGTATGTTCCCAGCAACTACAGTGCATTGGATATAAGAGAAGATACAGATGTTCTCAGTTTCAAAAGCAGAGTTGAAGTAGATATGGCCCGTGTGTGTAGGAAGCACATTTCTTTTGTTCTGAGCAAGCTCACTGTCTGGTTCTATAGGAAACACAGTAGAGTAGAAGAGTGCTCCTTCTTCAAAAACAGAGTCTGTTTCTTGTAAGGCAACTTAGTGTTAATTTCCCCTCCATAAATGGAGTTTAATCCCATGCTGTCTCTTGTCCTATGAGCAACCGTTTTTTTCTTGGTATGGCAAAGTCACTATTGGGCTACCATTGAGACTCAGTTCAAGAGCACCCATGTCAGTTCCCAGCGACTACAGTGCATCAGAGGTAAGAAAAGCTTGGGTTTTTCTCAGTTTCCAAAGCAGAGTTGATCTAGATATGCCCTCTTTGTTTAGGAAGCACTGTTCTTTTGTTCTGAGCATACTCACTGTTATAGCTCTATAGGAAACACAGTACGGTAGAAGAGTACTCCTTTTGCAAAAGCAGAGTGTTTTTCTTGTAATGCAACTCAGTGTTAATTTGCCCTTCATAAACGGAGTTGAATCCCATGTTGTCTCTTGTCCTACGAACAACAGTGCTTTTCAGGTAAGGAAAGTCACTATTGGTCTACCATTGAGACAAAGTGCAATTAGCACTCGCGTCTGTTTCCAGCATCTACAGAGCATTGGATGTAAGAGAAGCTATGATTTTTCTTAGTTTCTTAGGGAGAGTTGATGTTAATATGGCCTGTATGTGTAGGAAGCACTGTTCTTTTGTTCTGAGCAAGCTCACTGTTCTGGCTCTATAGGAATCACAGTAGAGTAGAAGACTGCTCCTTTCTCAAAAGCAGACTGTGTTTCTTGTAAGGCAACTCAGTGTTAATTTCCCCTTTATAAACGGTGATGAATCTCATGCTTTATCTTGTCCTACGAGCATCAGTTCTTTTCGGGTAAGGAAAGTCACTCCTAGCCTACCATTGACACTTTGCAATTAGCTCCCGGGTTTGTTTCCAGCAACTACATTACATCGCATGTAAGAGAAGCTATGGTTTTTCTCAGTATCCAAAGCAGATTTGAACTAGATATGGCCCTTGTGTGTAGGAAGCACAGTTCTTTTGTTCTGAGCAAACTCACTGTTCTGGCTCTATAGGAAACACACTAGAGTAGAAGAGTGCTCCTTTCTCAAAAGTAGAGTCTGTTTCTTGTTAGGCAACTCAACGTTAATTCCCCTTCATAAACGGCGTTGAATCCCATGCTGTCTCTGGTCCTATGAGGAAGAGTTCTATTCGGGAAAGGAAAGTCACTATTGGATCCCCTTGAGACACACACTGCAAATAGCCCCGCGGCTGTTCACGGCAAATACAGTGCATTGGATGTAAAAGAAGCTCTGGTTTTTCTCAGTTTCCAAAGCTGAGTTGAACTAGATATGACCCGTGTGTATAGGAAGCACATTTCTTTTGTTCTGAACAAGCTCACTGTCTGGCGCTATAGGAAACACAGTAGAATAGAAGAGTGCTCCTTTCTCATAGCAGAGTATATTTCTTGTAAGGCAACTCAGTGTTAATTTCCCCTTCATAAACAGAGTTGATTCCCATACTGTCTCCACTCCTATGAGCAACAGATTTTAGAATAAGGAAAGTCACTATTGGGATACCATGGAGATACACAGTGCAAGTAGCACTCCTGTCTGTTCCCAGCAACTACAGTGCATTGGATATAAGGGAACCTACGGTTCTTTTCAGTTTCCTAAGAAGAGTTGATATAGATATGGCCCATGACTGTAGGAAGCACAGTTTTTTTTTTTTCTGAGCAAGCTCACTCTTCTGGCTCTAGGAAACACAGTAGCATAGAAGTGTGCTTTTCTCTCAAAAGCAGAGTGTGTTTTTTGTAGGGCAACTCAGTGTTAATTTCCCCTTCATAAATGGAGATGAATGCCATGCTGTCTCTTGTCCTATGAGCAACAGATCTTTTCAGGTAAGGAAAGTCACTATTGGGGTCCCATTGAGTCACACAGTGTAAATAGCCCCACGTCTGTTCTCATCACTACAGTGCATTGGATGTAAGAGAAGCTACATTTTTCTCAGTTTCCAAAGCAGAGTTGAACTATGTATGGCCCGTGTGTGTAGGAAGCACAGTTCTTTTGTTCTGAGAATGTCACTGTTCAGGCTCTATAGCAACCACAGTAGAGTAGAAGTGTCCTCCTTTCTCAAAAGCAGAGTGTGTTTCTTGTAATGCAACTCAGTGACAATTTCTCCTCATAAACGGTGTTGAATCTCATGATGTCTCTTGTCCTATGAGCAATAGTTCTTTTTGGTTAAGGAAAGTCACTCTTGGGGTGAGATTGAGACACAGTGCAACTCACCCGCGTCTGTTTTCAGCAACTACAGTGCATTGGATGTAAGAGAAGCTAAGGTTTTTCTCAGTTTCCTAAGCAGAGTTGATTTAGATATGGCCCGTGTGTATAAGAAGCACAGTTCTTTTGTTCTGAGCAAGCCCACTGTTCCTACTCTATAGGAAACACAGCAGAGTAGAAGAGTGCTCCTTTCTCAAAAGCAGAGTGTGTTTATTGTAAGGCAACTCAGTGTTAATTCCCCCTTCATAAAAGGAGATGAATCCCATGCTGTCTCTTGTCCTATGAGCAACAGTTCTTTTAGTGTAACGAAAGTCACTATTGGGCTCCTTTGAGACACACAGTACAAATAGCCATGTGTCTGTTCCCAGCAAGTACAGTCATTGCATGTAAGAGAAGCTATGGTTTTTCTCAGTTTCCTAAACAGAGTTGATGTAGATATGACTCGTGTGTGTAAGAAGCACAGTTCTGTTGTGCTGAGCAAGCTCATTCTTCTGGCTCTACAGGAAACACAGTAGAATTAAAGAGTGCTCCTTTCTCAAAAGCAGAGTGTTTGATTGTAAAGTAAATTGGTGTTAATTTCCCCTTCATAATCAGAGTTGAATCCCATGCAATCTCTTGTCCTACGAGCAACAGTTCATTTCGGTAAGGAAAGTTACTATTGGGCTCCCATTGATAAACACAGTACCTATAGCACCCGCTTCTGTTCCCAGCAACTACAGTGCATCGGATTTAAGATAAGCTATGGTTTTTATCAGTTTTAAAGCAGAGTTGATCTAGATATGGCCTGTGTGTGAAGGAAGCACGTTTCTTCAGTTGTTAGCAACCTCACAGTTTTGGTTCTATAGGAAACACAGTAGAGTAGAAATGTGCTCTTTTCTCAACAGCAGAGTATGTTTCTTGTAAGGAAACTGTTAATTTCCCCTTCATAAACGGAGTTGAATGCCATGCTGTCTCTTGTCCGATGAGTAACTGTTCTTTTTGTGTAAAGAAAGTCACTTTTGGTCTACCATTGACACACAGTGCAAATAGCGCCCAGGTCTGTTCCAAGCAGTTACAGTGCATTGGATGTAAGAGAAGCTACGGTTTTTCTCGAATTCCTAAGCAGAGTTGATGTAGATATGGCCTGTGTGTGTATGAAGCTCAGTTCTTTTGTTCTAAGCCAGTTCACTGTTCTGGCACTATAGAAAACACAGTAGAGTAGAAAAGTGCTCCTTTCTCAAAAGCAGAGTGTGTTTCTTGTAAGGCGACTCAGGGTGAATCTCCCAGTCCTACTAGGAGTTGAATCACGTGCTGTATCTTGCCCTAGCAGCAACAGTTCTATTTGGGTAAGGAAAGTCACTATTGGAGTACCATGAGACACAGTGAAATTAGCACCCATGTCTGTTTCCAGGAATTACATTGCATCAAATATAAGAGATGCTACTGTTTCACTCATTTTCCTAAGCAGAGTTGATCTAGATATGGCCGGTGTGTAGGAAGCACAGTTCTTCTGTTCTGAGCAAGCCCTCTTTTTTGGCTGTATAGTAAACACAGTAGAGAGAAGAGTGCTCCTTTCTCAAGAGAATAGTGTTTTTTATGTAAGGCAACTCGGTGTTAATTTCCCTTCATAAATGGAGTTGAATCCCATGTGGTCTCTTGTCCTACCAGGAACAGACCTTTTCAGTTAAGGAAAGTCACTATTGGGCTCCCATTGATAAACACAGTACAAATAGCACCAGTGTCTGTTCCCAGCAACAACAGTGCTATGGATGTAAGATAAGCTACATTTTTTTCAGTTTCCAAAACAGAGTTGAAGTAGATATGGCCCGTGTGTATAGGAATCACACTTCTTTTGTTCTGAGGAAGCTTACTGTTCTGGCTCTATCGGAAACACAGTAGAGTAGAAGAGTGCTCCTTTCTCTCAAGCAGAGTGTTTTTCTTGTAAGGCAACTCAGTGTTAATTCCCCTTTATAAAGGGACTTGATCCCATGCTGTCTCTTGTCCTATGAAGAACAGTTCTTTTCGTATAAGGGAAGTACTATTGGACTCTTCTTGAGACACACAGTTCAAACAGCCCCGTTTCTGTTCACAGCAACTACAGAGCATTGGATGTAAGAGAAGCTATGGTTTTTCTCAGTTTCCAAAGCAGAGTGGAACTAGATATGGCTCATGTGTGTAGGAAGCATAGTTCTTTTTTTCTGAGCAAGCTCACTGTTCTGCCTTTATAGGATACATAGTAGAGTAGAAGAGTGATCCTTTTCAAAGCAGAGTGTTTTTTGTGTAAGGAAACTCAGTTTTAATTTCCCCTTCATAAACGGAGTTGAATTCCATGCTGTCTCTTATCCTATGAGCAAATGTTTTTTCGGGTAAGGAAAGTCACTCATGCGCTTGCACTGAAATACTCAGTGGAAATGGCACTCGTGTCTGTTCCAAAAAATTAGAGTACATTGGATATTAGAGAAGCTATGGTTTTTCTGGGTTTCCTAATCAGACTTGACCTAGATATGTTCCGGGTCTATAGGAAGCACAGTTCTGTTGTTCTGAGCAAGCTCACTGTTCTGGCACTATAGGAAACACAGTAGAGTAGAAGTGTGCTCCTTTCAAAAGCAGAGTCTTTTTCTTGTAAGGCAACTCGGTGTTAATTTCCCCTTTGAAGGAGTTGAATCCCATGCTGTCTCTTGTCCAATGAGCAAGAGTTCTTTTCGGTAAGGAAAGTCACTATTGGACGCCAATTGTTAAACATAGTACAAATAGCACCCGTGTCTGTTTGTAGCAACTGCAGTGCATTGGATATAAGAGAACCTACAGTTTTTTTCAGTTTCTTAAACAGAGTTGATCTGTGTATGGCCACTGAGTGTTGGAAGCAAAGTTCTCTTGTTGTGAGCAACCTCATTCTTCTGGCTCTATAGGAAACACAGTAGAGTAGAAGTGTACTCTTTTCTCAACAGCAGAGTATATTTCTTGTAAGGAAACTCAGTGGTAATTTCCCCTTCATAAACAGAGTTGAATGCCATGCTGTCTCTTGTCCTCTGAACAACAGTTATTTTGGGGTAAGGAATGTGACTATTGGGTTACAATTGAGACACAGTGCAATTAGCACCCAGTTCTGTTCCAAGCAACTACAGTATATTGGATGTAAGAAAAGCTTGGGGTTTTTTTCAGTTTCCAAAGCAGAATCGATCTAGTTATGGCCCATGTGTGTAGGAAATGCAGTTCTTTTGTTCTGAGCAAGATCATTGTACTGCAGTATATGAAACACAGTAGAATAGAAGAGTGCTCCTTTCTCAAAAGCAGAGTGTGTTTCTTGTAAGGCAACTCAGTGGTAATTTCCCCTTCATAAATGGAGTTGAATGCCATGCTGTCTCTTGTCCTCTGAACAACAGTTATTTTCAGGTAAGGAATGTGACTATTGGGTTACAATTGAGACACAGAGCAATTAGCACTCTCGTCTGTTCCCAGCATCTACAGTGCATTGGATGTAAGAGCAGCTATGTTTTTCTCAGTTTCCTAAGGAGAGTTGATGTAAAAATGGCCTGTGTGTAGGAAGCACAGTTATTTTGTTCTGAGCAAGCTCACTCTTCTGGCTCTATAGGAAAAACAGTAGAGTAAAAGAGTGCTCCTTTCTCAAAAGCAGAGTGTGTTCATTGTAAGGCAACTCAGTGTTAATTTCCCCTTCACAAACGGAGTTGAATCCCATGCTGTCTCTTGTCCCACGAGCAAGAGATCTTTTCATGTAAGGAGAGACACGTCTGGCCTAACATTGAGACACAGTGCAATGAGCACTCCCGTCTGTTTCCAGCAACTACACTGCATCAGATGTAAGAGAAGCTACGGTTTTTCTCAGTATCCAAAGCAGATTTTAACTAGATATGGCCCATGTGTGTAGGAAGCACAGTTCTTTTGTTCTGAGCAAACTCACTATTCTGGCTCTATGGGAAACACACTAGAGTAGAAGAGTGCTCCTTTCTCAAAAGTAGAGTCTGTTTCTTGTTAGGCAACTGAGTGTTAATTCACATTAATAAAGAGTTGAATCCCATGCTGTCTATTGTCCTATGAGGAAGAGTTCTCTTAGGATAATGAAAGTCACTATTGGGTCCCCTTGAGACACACACTGCAAATAGCCCCGCAGCTGTTCACAGCAACTACAGTGCATTAGATGTAAGAGAAGCTATGGTTTTTCTCAGTTTCCAAAGCTGAGTTGAACTAGATATGACCCGTGTGTATAGGAAGCACATTTCTTTTATTCTGAGCAAGCTCACTGTCTGGCTCTATAGGAAACACAGTAGAGTAGAAGAGTGCTCCATTCTCAAAAGCAGAGTATATTTCTTGTAAGGCAACTCAGTGTTAATTTCCTGTTAATAAACGCAGTTGAATACCAATCTGTCTCTTCTCCTATGAGCAACAGATTTTAGAATAAGGAATGTCACTATTGGGATACCATGGAGATACACGGTGCAAGTAGCATGCACGTCTGTTCCCAGCAATTACAGTGCATTGGATATAAGAAAACATACGGTTTTTCTCAGTTTCCTAAGCAGAGTTGATATAGATATGGTCCGTGAGTGTAGGAAGCACAGTTTTTTTTTCTCTGAGCAAGTTCACTATTATGGCTCTATAGGAAACACAGTAGAGTAGAAGTGTGCTTTTTTCTCAAAAGCAGAGTATGTTTTTCGTAAGACAACTCAGTGTTAATTTCCCCTTCATAAATGGAGTTGAATCCCATTCTGTCTGTTGTCCTACAAGCCACAGTTCTTTTCGGTAAGGAAAGTACTCTTGGGTTTCCATTGAGACACACAGTGCAAATAGCCACATGTCTGTTCCCAGCAATTGCAGTGCATTGGATGTAAGAGAAGCTATGGTTTTTATCAGTGTTTAAAGCACAGTTGATCTAGATATGGCCCGTGTGTTTAGGAAGCACAGTTCTTTTTTTCTGAGCAAGCTTACTGTTCTGGCTCTATAGGAAACACAGTACAGTAGAAGTCTGCTCCTTTCTCAAAAGCAGAGAGTGTTTCTCATAAGGCAACTCAGTGTTAATTTCCCCTTCATAAACGTAGTTGAATCCCATGCTGTCTCTTCTCCTACCAGCAACAGTCCTTTTCAGGTAAGAATGTCACTATTGGGCTACTATTGAGACACAGTACAATTAGCACCCTCTTCTCTTCCCAGCAGTTACAGTGCTTTAGATTTAAGAGAAGCTACGGTTCTTCCCAGTTTCCAAAGCAGACTGGATTTAGATATGGTCATGTGTGTAGGACGCAGAGTTCTTTTGTTGTGATCAAGCTCACTTTTTTGGCTCTATAGGAAACACAGTAGAGTAGAAGAGTGATCCTTTCTCAAAAGCAAAGTGTGTTTCTTATAAGGAAACTCTGTTAATTTCCACTTCTTTACCAGAATTGAATCCCATGCTGTCCTTTGACCTATAAGCAACAGTTCCTTTCTGGTTAAGAATGACACTATTCGGCTCCCAAAAGATACACAGTGCAATTGGAACCCATGTTGGTTACCAGGAATCTCCATGCATTGGATGTAAGAAAATCTCCGGTTTTTCTCAGTTTTCAAAGCAGAGTTGAAGCAGATATGGCCCATGTGTAGGAAGCACAGTTCTTTTGTTCTGAGCAAACTCACTGTTCTGGCTGTATAGGAAACACAGTAGAGTAGAAGAGAGCACTTTTCTCAACAGCAGACTGTGTTTCTACTTAGGCACCCCAGTGTTGAATTCAGTTTCATAAGCAGAGTTGAATCACATGCAGTCTCTTCTCCTATGAGCAACAGTTCTTTTTGGGTATGGAAAGTCACTATTGGGCTCCCATTGAGTTACACAGTGCAAAGGGCACTCGCATCTGTTCTGAGCAAGTACAGTGCATTGGATGGAAGAGAAGCAACTGTTTTCCTCAACTTCCTAAGCAGAGTTGAACTCGATATGGCCAGTAATTGTTGGAATCACAGTTCTTTTGTTCTGAGCCAGCTCACTGTTCTGGCTGTATAGAAAACACAGTAGAGTAGAAGGTTGTACTTTTCTCAAAAGCAGAGTGTGTTTCTCATTAGGCAACCCAGTGTTGAATTCCCTTTCATAAACGGATTTGATTCACATGCAGCCTCTTATCCTACGAGCAACAGTTCTCTTCGGGTAAGGAAAGTCACTATTTGGTCACTTTTGAGATACACAGTACAAATGGCACTCGCGTCTGTTCCCAGCAAGTAGAGTGCATTGGATGGAAGAGATGCTGCTGTTTTGCTCAGCTACGTATATAGAGTTGAACTCGATATGGCCCGTGTGTGTGTAGGCAGCACAGTTCTTTTGTTCTGAGCCAGTTCACTGTTCAGGCTGTATGGGAAATACAGTAGAGTAGAAGAGAGCACTTTTCTCAAAGGCAGAATGTGTTTCTCATTAGGGAACCCAGTGTTGAATTCCCCTTCATAAAGAGAGTGGAATCAGATGCAGTCTTTTATCCTACGAGCAACAGTTCTTTTCAGGTAAGGAAAGTCACTATTGAGCTCCCATTGAGATACACAGTACAAAGGGCACTCGTGTCTATTCCCAGCATGTACAGTGCGTTGGTTGGAAAAGAAGCTACTTTTGTGTTCGCTTTCCTAAGCAGAGTTGAACTGGATATAGCCCGTGTATAGGAAGCACAGTTCTTTTGTTCTGAGCCAGCTCACTGTTCTGGCTGTATAGGAAACACAGTAGAACAGAAGAGTACGCTTTTCCCAAAAGCATACTGTGTTTCTCTGTAGGCAACCCAGTGTTGAATTCAGTTTCATAAATGGAGTTGAATCACATGCAGTCTCTTCTCCTATGAGCAACAGTTCTTTCCGGGATTGGGCTCCCATTGAGATATACAGTGCAAATGGCACTTGTAACTGTTCCCAGCAAGTACAGTGCATTGGATGGAAGAGAAGCAACTGTTTTCCTCAATTTCCTAAGCAGAGTTGAACTCGATATGGCCAATAATTGTCATAATCATAGTTCTTTTGTTTTCAGACAGCTTACTGTTCTGGTAGTATAGGAAACACAGTAGAGTAGAAGGTTGTGCTTTTCTCAAAAGCAGAGTGTGTTTCTCGTTAGGCAACCCAGTGTTGAATTCCCCTTCATAAAGAGAGTGGAATCAGATGCAGTCTTTTATCCTATGAGCAACAGTTTTTTTCGGGTAAGGAAAGTCACTGTTGAGCTCCCATTGAGATACACAGTACAAAGGGCACTCGTGTCTATTCCCAGCATGTACAGTGCATTGGTTGGAAAAGAAGCTACTGTTGTGTTCATTTACCTAAGCAGAGTTGAACTGGATATGGCCCATGTATAGGAAGCACAGTTCTTTTGTTCTGAGCCAGCTCACTGTTCTGACTGTATAGGAAACACAGTAGAGTAGAAGAGTGTGCTTTTCCCAAAAGCATACTGTGTTTTTCTGTAGGCTTAATTCCCCTTCATAAACAGAGTTGAATAACATGCAGTCTCTTATCCTTCGAACAACACTTTTTTTCAGGTAAGGAAAGTCACTATTGGGCTCCCATTGATATTCACAGTGTAAATGGCAGTCGCATCTGTTCCCATCAAGTACAGAGTATCGGATGGAAGAGAAACTAGCGTTTTGATCAATTTTCTAAGCAGAGTTGAACTCAATATATCCTCTGTGTGTAGGAAGCACAGTTCTTTTGTTCTGAGCCAGCTCACTGTTCAGGCTGTATAGGAAACACAGTAGAGTAGAAGAGTGTGCTTTTCTCAAATGCAGAGTGTGTTTCTCGTTAGGCAACCCAGTGTTGAATTCCCCTTCATAAACGGAGTTGAATCACATGCAGTCTCCTACCCTATGAGCAACAATGCTTTTCGGTTAAGGAAAGTCACTATTGGGCTCCCATTGTGATACACAGTGCAAAGGGCACAGTCGTCTGTTCCCAGCAAGTACAGTGCATTGGATGGAAAAGAAGCTACTGTTTAAAGCAATATCCTAAGCAGAGTTGAACTGGATGTGGCCCGTGTGTATAGGAAGGACAGTTCTTATGTTATAAGCCCACACACTGATCTGCCTGTATAGGAAACACAGTAGAGCAGAAGAGTGCACTTTTCCCAAAAGCACACTGTGTTTCTACTTAGGCAATCCAGTGTTGAATTCAGATTCATAAATGGCGTTGAATGACATGCAGTCTCTTATCCTACCAGCAACAGTTCTTTTCCGGTAAGGAAAGTCACTATTGCACTCCCATTGAGAAACACAGTGCAAATGGCATGCACGTCTGTTCACAGCAAGTACAGTGCATTGGATGGAAGAGAAGCTAATGTTGTGCTCAGTTTCTTAAGCAGAGTTTAATTAGTTATGGCCTGTGTGTGTAGGAAACACTGTTCTTTTGTTCTGAGCCAGCTAAATGTTCTGGCCTTATAGGAAACACAAAAGAGTAGAAGAGTGTGCTTTTCTCAAAAGCAGACTGTGTTTCTCCTTAGGCACCCCAGTGTTGAATTCAGTTTCACAAACAGAGTTTAATGACCTGCAGTCTCTTATCCTACCAGCAACAGTTCTTTTAGGGTAAGGAAAGTCACTATTGGGCTCCCATTGAGATACCCAGTTTAAAGGGCACTCGTGTCTGTTCCCAGCAAGTACAGTGCATTAGATGGAAGAGAAGCTACTGTTGTGCTCAGTTTCTTAAGCAGAGTTGAACTAGATATGGCCTGTGTGTATAGGCAGCACAGTTCATTTGTTCTGAGCCAGCTCACTGTTCTGGATGTATAAGAACCACAGTAGAGTAGAAGAGTACACCTTTCAAAAAAAGCAGACTGTGTTTCTCTTTAGACAACCCAGTGTGGAATTCAGTTTCATAAACGGTCTTGATTCACATGCAGTTCCTTAACATACGAGGAACATTAGTTTTCGGGAAAGGCAAGTCACTATTGCGCTCCCATTGAGATACACAGTGCAAATGGCACTCGCGTCTGTTCTAAGCAAGTACAGTGCATTGGATGGAAGAGAAGCTACTGTTGTGCTCAATTTTCTAAGGAGAGTTGAACAAGATATGCGCGTGTATCTAGGAAGCACTGTTCTTTTATTGTGAACCAGATCACTGTTCTGGATGTATAGGAAACAGAGTAGAGTAGAAGAGTGAGCTTTTCTCAAAGGCAGACTGTGTTTCTCCTTAGGCACCCCAGTGTTGAATTCAGTTTCATAAACGGAGTTGAATCACATGCAGTCTCTTCTCCTACAAGTAACAGTTCTTTTCGGGTAAGTAAAGTCAGTATTGGGCCCCCATTGAGATACACAGTGCAAATGACACTTGCAACTGTTCCCAGAAAGTACAGTGCATTGTACGGAAGAGAAGCTACTGTTGTCCTCAGTTTCTTAAGCAGAGTTGAAATAGATATGGCCAGTGTGTAGGAAGCACAGTTCTCTGTTTTGATCCAGCTCACTGTTCTGGCTGTAAATGAAACATAGTAGAGTAGAAGAGTGCGCTTTTCCCAAAAGGACTGTGTTTCTCCTTATGCAACCCAGTGTTGAATTCAGTTTCATAAACGAAGTTGAATCACATGAGTCTCTTATCCTACGAGCACCAGTTCTTTTCAGGTAAGGAAAGTCATTATTGTTCTACCACTGAGATACACAGTGCAAAGGGCACTCGCGTCTGTTCCCTGCAAGTACAGTGCATTGGATGGAAGAGAAGCTACTGTTGTGCACAGTTTATTAAGCAAAGTTGGACTAGATATGGCCCGTGTGTGTACGAAGCACAATTCTTTTGTTCTGAGCCAGCTCACTGTTCTGGCTGTATAGGAAACACAGTAGTGTAGAAGAGAGCGCTTTTCTCAAAAGCAGACTGTGTTTCTCCTTAGGCACCACAGTGTTGAACTTAGTCTCATAAATGGAGTTGAATCACATGCATTCCTTTTGCCTACAAGCAACAGTACTTTTCGGGTAAGGAAAGTCATTATGGAGCGCCCAATGAGAATCACAGTGCAAAGGACACCCGTGTCTGTTCCCAACCTCTAGAGTACATTGGATGTAAGACAAGCTATGGTTCTTCTCAGTTTCTTAAGCAGACTTGAACTAATATGCCTCGAGTGTATGGGAAGGACGTTCTTTTGTTCTGAGCAAGGTCACTCTTCTGGCCCTATAGGAAACACAGTAAACAAGAAGGGTGCTTCCCTTATCATAAGCAGAGTGTGTTTCTTGTAAGGCAACTCAGTGTTAATTTCCCACTCCTACTAGGAGTTGAATCACATGCTGTATCTTGTCCTAGGAACAACACATCTGTTCGCATAAGGAAAGTCACTATTGGGCTCCCAGTGAGATACACAGTATGAATCACACCAGCGTCTGTTCCCAGCCACTAGAGTGCATTGGAAGTAAGACAAGCTACGATTCCCCTCAGTTTCTTGAGCAGAACTGAATTAGATATACCCCGAGTGTGTGGGAAGCACAGTTCTTTTGTTCTGAGCAAGGTCACTCTTCTGGCCTTCTAGGAAAAACAGTAGACTAGAAGCGTATTTTCTTTCTCAAAAGCAGAGTGTGTTTCTTGTGAGGCAATTCAGTGTAACTTTCCCAGTCCTACTAGGAGTTGAATCAAGTGGTGTATCTTGTCCTAGGAGCAACAGTTCTTTTTGGGTAAGGAAAGTCACTATTAGCTCCCATTGAGATACACAGTGCGAATCGCACTCGCGTCTCTTCCCAGCGACTAGAGTGCATTGGATGTAAGAGGACCTGCGGTTCTTCTCAGTTTCTGAAACAGAGTTGAACTAGATATGGCCCGAGTGTGTGGCAAGCACAGTTCTTTGGTTCTCAGCAAGGTAACTCTTCTGGCCCTATAGGAAACACAGTAGACTAGCAGGGGTGCTCCTTTCACAAAAGAAGAGTGTGTTTCTTATAAGGCGAATCAGGGTGAATCTCCCAGTCCTACTAGGAGTTGAGTCACATGCTGTATCTCACCCTAGCAGCAACAGTTCTTTTCGGGTAAGGAAAGTCACTATTGGGATCCCATTGAGGAACACAGTGCGAATCGCACCTGCGTCGATTCCCAGCCACTAGAGAGCATTGGATGTAAGAGAAGCTGCAGTTCTTCTCAGTTTCGGAAGAAGAGTTGACCTAAATATGCCCCGAGTGTGTGGCAAGCACAGCTCTTTTGTTCTGAGCAAGGACACCCTTCTGGCCCTATAGGAAACACAGGAGACTAGCAGGGGTGCTACTTTCTCAAAAGCAGAGTGTGTTTCTTGTAAGGCGACTCAGGGTGATTCTCCCAGTCCTACTAGGAGTTGAATCAATAGCTGTATCTCGCCCTAGCAGCAACAGATCTTTTCGGGTAAGGAAAGTAACTATTGGGAAATCATAGAGCTACACAGTGCGAATCACACCCGTGTCTGTTACCAGCCACTAGAGAGCATTGGATGTAAGAGAAGATGTGTTTCTTCTCAGTTTATGAAGCAGAGTTGAAATAGATATGGCCCGAGAGTGTGGCAATCACAGTTCTTTTGTACTGAGCAAGGTCACTCTTCTGGCCCTATAGGAAACACAGGAGACTAGCAGGAGTGCACCTTTCTCAAAAGCAGAGTGTGTTTCTTGTAAGGCGACTCAGTAGAATATCCCAGTCCTACTAGGAGTTGAATCACATGCTGTATCTTGCCCTAGCAGCAACAGTTCTTTTCGGGTAAGGAAAGTCACTATTGGGCTCCCATTGAGCTAAACAGTACGAATCACACCCGCGTCTGTTCCCAACTACTAGAGTGCATTGGATGTAAGAGGAGCTGAAGTTCTTCTCAGTTTCTGAAGCAGAGTAGAACTAGATATGCCCCAAGTTTGTGGCAAGCAGAATTCTTTTGTGCTGAGCAAGGTCACTCTTCTGGCCCTATAGGAAAGACAGTAGACTAGGATAGGGTGCTCCTTTCTCAAAAGCAGAGTGTGTTTCCTGTAAGGTGACTCAGTAGAATATCCCAGTCCTACTAGGAGTGGAATCAGGTGCTGTATCTCGCCCTAGGAGCAACAGTACTTTTCGGGTAAGGAAAGTCACTATTGGGATCCCATTGAGGTACACAGTGCGAATGGCACCCGTGTCTGTTCCCAGTTACTAGAGTGCATTATATGTAAGAGAAGCTGCAGTTCTTCTCAGTTTCTGAAGCAGAGTTGAACTAGATATGCCCCGAGTGTGGCAAGCACAGTCCTTTTGTGCTGAGCAAGGTCACACTTCTGCCCCTATAGGAAACACAGTAGGCTAGCAGGGGGGCTCCTTTCTCAAAAGCAGAATGTGTTTCTTGTAAAGCGACTCAGGGTGAATCTCCCAGTCCTACTAGGAGTCGAACCACGTGCTGTATCTCGCACTAGCAGCAACAGTTCTTTACGGGTAAGGAAAGTCCCCGTTGGCCTCCCATTGAGCTACACAGTGCGACTGTCATCCACGTCTGTTCCCAGGCAGTGGAGCGCATTGGATGTAAGAGAAGCTGTGTTTCTCGCAGTTTCTGCAGCAGAGTTGAAGTAGATATGCCCCTTGTGTTTAGCAAGCACAGTTCTTTTCTTCTAAGCAAGGTCAAATTCTGGCCGTATAGGAAATACATTAGTCTAGCAGGGGTGCTCCTTTCTCAAAAGCAGAGTGTGTTTGTTGTAAGGCGACTCAGGGTGAATCTCCCAGTCCAACCAGGAGTTGAATCACGTGCAGTATATCGCCCTCATAGCAACAGTTCTTTTCGGCTAAGGAAAGACACTATTGGGCTCCTTTCGAGCTCCACAGTGCGAATAGCACCCGCGTCTGTTCAGAGCCACTGGAGTGCAATGGATGTAAGAGAAGCTGCGGTTCTTCTCAGTTTCTGAAGCAGAGTTGAACTAGATATGCCCCGAGTGTGTGGCAAGCACAGTTCTTTGGTTCTCAGCAAGGTCACTCTTCTGGCCCTATAGGAAACACAGTATACTAGCAGGGGTGCTCCTTTCTCAAAAGCAGAGTGTGTTTCTTGTAATGCAACTCAGTATGGATCTCCCAGTCCTACTATTAGTTGAGTCACATACTGTATCTCGCCCTAGCAGCATCAGTTCTTTTCTGCTAAGGATTGTCACTATTGGGCTCCCATTGAGCTACACACTGCGAATCGCACGAATGTCTGTTCCCAGCCACTAGAGTGCATTGGATGTAAGAGAAGCTGCGGTTCTTCTCAGTTTGTGAAGCATAGTTGAACTAGATGTGCCCAGAGTGTGTGGCAAGCACAGTTCTTTTGTTCTGAGCAAGGTCACTCTTCTGGCCCTATAGGAAACACAGTAGACTAGCAGGGGTGTTCCTTTCTCAAAAGCAGAATGTGTTTCTTGTAAGGCGACTTCGGGTGAATCTCCCCGCCCTCTAGGAGGTGAATCAGGTGTTCTTTCTCGGGCTAGTAGAAACAGTTCTTTTCCGGTTCAGAAAGGCACTTTTTGGCTCCCATTGAGCTACACAGTGTGAATCGCACCCGCGTCTCTTCCCAGCCACAGGAGTGCATTAGATGCAAGAAGAACTGCGGTTCTTCTCATTATTTGAAGCAGAGTTGAACTAGATATGCCCCGAGTGTGTGCCAAGCACAGTTCTTTTGTTCTGAGCAAGGTCACTCTTCTGGCCCTGTAGGAAACACAGTAGACAAGCAGGGGTGCTCGTTTCTCAAAAGCAGAGTGTTTCTTGGAAGGTGACTCAGGATGAATCTCCCAGTCCTACTAGGAGTTGAATCACGTGCTGTATCTCACACTAGCAGCAATGGTTCTTTTCTGGTAAGGAAAGTCACTATTGGGCACCCATTAAGCTAAACAGTACGAATCGCATCCGCGTCTATTCCCAGCTAATAGAGTGCATTGGATGCAAGAGGAGCTGCGGTTCTTCTCAGTTTCTGAAGCAGAGATGAACTAGATATGCCCCGATTTGGTGGAAAGCACTATTCTTTTGTTCTGAGCAAGGTCACTCTTCTGGCCCTACAGGAAACACAGTAGACTAGGATAGGGTGCTCCTTTCTAAGTAGCAGAGTGTGTTTCTTGTAAGGCGACTCAGAGTGAATCTCAGAGTCCTACTAGGAGTTGAATCACGTGCTGTATCTCACCCTAGCAGCAAGAGTTCTTTTCTGGTAAGGAAAGTCACTATTGGGCTCCCATTGAGCTACACAGTGCGAATCACACTCGCGTGTGTTCCTAGCTACTAGAGTGCATTGGATGTAAGAGAAGCTGTGGTTCTCTCAGATTCTGAAGCAGAGTTAAACTAGATATGCCCCGAGTGTGTGGCAAGCACAGTTCTTTTGTGCTGAGAAGGTCATTCTTCTGGCCCTATAGGAAATACAGTAGACTAGCAGGGGTGCCCCTTTCTCAAAAGCAGCGTGTGTTTCTTGTAAGGCAACGTAGGGTGAATCGCCCCATCCTACTAGGAGGTGAATCACGTGTTGTATCTCGGCCTAGTAGCAACAGTTCTTTTCGGGTTCGGAAAGTCAGTTTTTG
>CABHPQ010140943.1:6375-40322 GCA_902168405.1 Peromyscus aztecus | reverse complement strand
CCACATTTTAGGTGGTATCTGACTATCCCTACACATAAACACTGCACCCACAGGACCACAATCCCAGCTCTCAACAGGATCTAACAAAGAGAGAACAAGGAGAAATTGCTAGACTTTCTTCAGATGAGTGCACATGAAGCAAACAAACAAACAAAAATATTGAATTATTCCAAGTACTAAAGGGCATTCAACTTTCAGCTTTTTAACTCTGGATTCTCTCTCTAGGCATAAATATATAACCCCCAATCATTTATAAACTAGAGCATTCTCTGCAGTGGCTGGGTTGTGCTCCCCAGCTTAGGATACCTTGGACATTGTTTGCAAAGCTGGTGTGAATTGTTTTCCCCAAACACCTTGGCATGAACAGACCCACAAAGAGGTCTTTCTGGATTTACAGAGCATCACTGGGGCCCGAAAAGAGACTAGGGAGACTCTGTCTGTGAAGGGCAGCCTTGCTCCTTCAGAAAAAAGCTCTCTGCTGTTTCATTGACAGCCTGAGATAATTCAGTTCTTTGGGATCTTCCCAGCCTGTGCACAGGTGACAGTAGCAACTTGTGGCTGAAACAGGATTCTTTTTTAAAAGTCTTAGCTTTGCATCTTGCTCATAGAATGATCTGGGGTGTCGTGAGGGTGCCATGTGAAGCTTTTTAATCTGTTATGGAGTCCCTGGCTGCCAGTAAAATGTACTGAGACCACTCCAATTGTTCCAAGTACATATTTCATCTGAGTTCCCTTAATCCTGATACTTGATTACTGGGAAAGAATACATCTCTCCAAATTATAAATCCAAAGGAGCTACTAGCATCACTAACTCCCAAAAGGAGGGGAGAACAAGAAAAGAAAACTCCCAAGATTATGTTTTCCTGACAATATAAGAAATGAATGTTAATAATTTCAACCTGAGTCATAAAGAACAGCTTTCTTGATTATATATGCACTCAATAAAAGGGATGGAAAAGTTAAAGGCAAGGTCAGTTACCGCTTACTTTAAAATTGTGCACCCGGGGAAGACCGGACAAGTGTGTGGACACATGCATATACCCTCCTGAGCCACTTTATGCTTTGAGTAAAACAAAATTTATAGTGTGGCTTTTGTCTTCTCTGGAATATTTCCATCTGAAAGGAGAAAAACAGCCCAGTGTGGGAGCCCTCACCCTCACACAGGATGCTCAGGACAATTCAGGCTGAGGTTTCCCAGCATATGGCAAATGGAATGTTTTTCTAGATCACTGAGTTCAGCCCCTGATAACTCCATATCCAAAGCAGGACTGTGAAAACTTGTAACAATGAGACCTCACAAAACAAGTATCTGAGTTTCTTTACTCTTTCCGCCTCAGAGGACAGCCTTCGACTTCAGTGTGCCAATGAGATACCTAAGATTTGTCCTTGACACAGAGTAGCCTGCTTAGGGGAGGCGGGATATGTAAATAAGGGCAATGCTGCTACTAACTACTGCATTTCCAGTAAAAAGAAACTAGTAAGGTGATTCCACAAGAGAACAGTCAGGCAGTTTTGAAATCAGTCAAACAGAGTGAACAAAAAGCCAGACCAGAGCCTTCTGATAGAGACACGGTAGGTGTTGGATCCTTGCTTTTACTGGGTATCTGCCGCTTTTGGTAAAAGAAAGGCAGGGTGGAGGTCACAGGGGAGTAAATGGTAGAGTCTATGTTTGCCTATTCAGTGTAGGATAATTTTTACAAGGCCCTAATGGTCCCTAATATTCCAAACAGCTTTCGTTTCTCTATTTTGTAATTAGAGCAGCATAAACAGGAACTGATGGTTTTAGGAGAACTGTAGAAATTTCTGTTTGAGCAACTGCTTTCTTTCCCATCTTTCTGTTGGCTCCAGTCTTGTCGGTGAATGCTTGGGGCTGGAACATGGCTGCAGCTGTCTGCACCGTGAACAGTTTCATGGCCATGGTCATCATCTGGACCATGACAGCACATGCTGAAACAGACAAGCCTCTTGGAGAGACGGCTAAGGCTGGATTTCAAACATGCAAAGACGCCTTGAAACTACCTGTCTTGGAGGTCTTACCAGGAGGGGGCTGGGATAATCTGAGGAATATAGACATGGGCCGGGTGATGGACTTGACGTACACCAACTGTAAGACCACAGAAGATGGACAGTACATCATCCCCGATGAAGTCTTTACCATTGCCCAGAAAGAAAGCAACCTGGAAACAAACTCAGAAATCCTGGATTCCTGGGTGAATTACCAGAGCACCACCTCATTTTCCATCAACACAGAACTCTCCCTTTTCTCCAAAGTTAACGGCAAGTTCTCTACTGAGTTTCAAAGGATGAAGACCCTTCAAGTAAAGGACCAAGCTGTAACCACCAGGGTTCAGGTAAGAAACCTGGTCTATACAGTCAAAAACAGCCCAACTTCAGAACTCAGCTTGGGGTTTACAAAGGCACTTATGGACATCTGTGACCAGTTGGAGAAAAACCAGACAAAGATGGCCATGTACCTGGCAGAACTGTTGGTTCTCAACTACGGCACACACGTAATCACTAGTGTGGATGCTGGGGCTGCACTGGTTCAGGAGGATCACATAAGGTCCTCCTTCCTCCTGGACAACCAGAACAGCCAGAACAGAGTGACTGCCTCTGCTGGGATTGCCTTCTTAAACATTGTGAACTTTAAACTTGAGGCGGACTACACCTCCCAGAACGCTTTGACCAAGAGCTATCTTTCTAACAGAACCAACTCCAGGGTGCAGAGCATGGGTGGGGTTCCATTCTACCCAGGCATCACTCTAGAAATCTGGCAGAAGGGCATCACTAACCACCTGGTGGCAGTAGACCGTGCTGGCTTGCCTCTGCATTTCTTCATCAAGTCTGACAAGCTGCCTGGCTTGCCAGGTCCCTTGGTGAAAAAGCTGTCGAAGACAGTGGAAACTGCTGTGAGACACTATTACACTTTTAACACCCACCCTGGCTGCACAAATGTCGATTCCCCCAACTTCAATTTTCAAGCCAATGTGGATGACGGCTCATGTGATGAGAAAGTAACCAACTTCACCTTTGGTGGAGTTTACCAGGAATGCACTGAACTGTCAGGGGATGTTCTTTGCCAAAACCTGGAGCAGAAGAATCTGCTCACTGGTGATTTCTCCTGTCCCTCTGGCTACACCCCTGTCCATTTGCTGACTCAGACCCATGAGGAGGGTTACAGTCGCCTGGAATGTAAAAAGAAGTGCACCCTCAAAATCTTCTGCAAAACAGTGTGCGAAGATGTGTTCCGAGTGGCCAAGGCTGAATTCAAGGCTTATTGGTGTGCAGCCACTGGCCAAGTACCTGAAAACTCAGGGCTTCTCTTTGGGGGAGTCTTCACCGACAAGAGCATCAACCCCTTGACAAATGCACAGTCATGCCCAGCCGGCTACATTCCACTGAGACTGTTTGAGAACCTCAAGGTATGTGTTTCTCTGGATTATGAGTTGGGGTACAAGTTTTCAGTACCCTTTGGTGGGTTCTTTAGCTGTATAATGGGGAATCCCTTGGTTAATTCTAATGCATCTACAGATATAGGGGCACCATCTCTGAAAAAGTGTCCCGGGGGCTTCAGCCAACACCTGGCCATTATCAGTGATGGATGCCAAGTGTCCTACTGTGTCAAGGCTGGAATCTTTACAGGAGGGTCTCTGCTCCCTGTAAGGCTCCCACCTTACACCAGACCACCCCTCATGAGCCAAGTTGCCACCAACACTGTCATAGTGACCAGTAGTGAGACTGCCAGATCCTGGATTAAAGACCCCCAGACCAACCAGTGGAGGCTGGGAGACCCACTGGAGCTGCGTAGAGCCATGACAGTCATCCATGGAGACAGCGGCGGTATGCCAGGAGGAGAAGCTGCTGGAATCACTTTGGCAGTCATTGTGGCATTAGGGGTAGTCATTGCCTTGGCCATCTACAGTACCCGGAAGTACAAGAAGAAGGAATACCAGGCAATTGAGGAGCAACAGAGTTTGGTTGGAAGTTTAGCAACAGAGGCATCAGATCCAAGTCCAGCTTAATTGTCTCCAAAGGAAGCAGTCTGTGTCATTTCCAGCCACAGCTTCAAGCACGTTTCTCTTGGTTTTCTCTGTTTCTGCCTTCCTGAGTACTGAAGTGAAAAGTTCCAACAGAAAGCAGGTATTACAGCTGTGGGACTTCTTGTTTAGGCCTCTGTACCAGGAAATTAAAGGGGCTGTTTTAAGGAGGTGTGGGGGAAGGGGATGATTCATTCAGAAAAAGCTGGACTGGGACCAAGGCGCGAAGGGGGCGTGTATCCATTCTCATAGCTGTCCTTACCCGAATGCGTGTGTATGAAAAGAGACTGGATTTGGAGATTAGGAATTTAGTCTGAATTCAAAAGACTTTCCAGTTTGTGAGCAGACGGGGTTTGTGCTTTAAGTACCTCATTACTTCTATTTTGTTGTTAAAAGAAGCTCTCTGGGTTCCACAAACCAAGAAGCAGACATGACCCTAAAATGCCACAGGAGGCCTACATGGCCACTACTCTTCAGCTTTAAGGGCTCTGTGCTCATTTACAGACTTTCCTCTCACAGAGTCATCCCCAGGCATGCAAGGGGCTTATAAAAATTCCATTTTTCCCAACTTCCCCACAATTAAGACAGTCTAAATCAGTCTTGGACTTCTGAACAGTGTTAACACGTCTTCAGAAAATATTTTAACTTGTAACTTTCTGCTGAGTGAAGGATGAACGAACTGTAGGGAAGTCAGTAACACATGAAGGATAAAAACTGGGATTCTGGAGACGATGCCACCATTCCAGAACTGAATTCTTAGATCCGTCCACTGATAGCATTATAAATGAGGAACTGAATGGAGCTATACTTTGGGTAGACCAAGCATTACGGTTTCATGTTTATGTTTCAAAAATATAACCCATTCCTCTCTAACCTTCCTCTCAGTCTCTTTCTCCTTTCTGTCTTCTCATCATGGGTGTTAGTGTAGACACACAAACACTCCCTATATTCCAACAAGAAGCTTTTACTTTCCTAGGGGTAAAACGCAAAAGTCAAAATAAGCCCCCCTTTGAGAATTACTTCCTCCCTAAAACTAAAACTATAGAAAGCTCCATCTTCTGTCCCTTTAGGCTTTGTTTTTTTAATGCTAGAAACAGGGCTGATATGATTAAAAATAAAATTAAAAACTTACATCATTAGCTGGAAAAGGCATCCAGTACCACCTGTGACATTTATTTCAATTGCAGGATGACTTCCTTGGGGCATCTGATAGGGTACACGATTGACACCTGGCAATAGTTGGGGTTTTGCTCAATTTTAATATCTGATTTAATTCTCACAACACGGAAATCCCTCCACAGCTGCTTTAGAAATCATGTATCTGTTCACCACAGCACATCATCAATGGGCTATCGTCTATGAAAGATAATGTTTCTCTCCTTAATGTTTACAACCAAGGGCCTGTGCACACAGTAGACCCTTTTCAAGAGCTCCAAGTTTCTGCCTGTGGGAATGTGGGAAAAATTACTCATTCATTTCCAGCTGAGATACAGAGAGGAGTGAATAGCTGAATTTGAACTCTGCCCTCCCTACTGCCCAGCCAAGGGGGCTGATTCCATGACCTCTTCAACCAAACCTGTCTCTTTCAGTATTAAAATGTATTCTGTGCTCTGTGAGTTCTGACTCAGTTCTGTATGTTTCAGGCAAGCTAACAACTTTTCTTAAAGTACCAACTTTTCTCTGTAACTTCTTTAAGGATTATTGAGTTTACAAAGCAAGACACAGCAGGAGACTCCTAGACCTTACTGCACAAGCTTACTACTGAAAATTTTTATTATTTGTTCCATAAACATGTAGTTCTACTAACAAAAATGTATGCATTAAAATGTATATTCAGCAACATTCTGTTTGGGTGTTTGTCTGTGTGAAGTCAGAGTGTTGGGGTTTCCAGTTCATGCTCAAGCTACTTCAGTGAGTCCTGAGTGGGGCTCCAGGGCTCTGCTGGGTTCTGACTTTCTAAGGCTGGGTCTACAGAAAGACCAGGGCTGGTTTCTGAGAAAGCCACACTCCATGGGATATCAGAGATGGGGACACAGTTTGGTGACAAAGGAGGCTGGAATCTGCCTCTTACTTTTGTGTTCCTGTGATTACTCAGATGCTCAATAATAATTATTTGGGAAAAAAAAAAGTGCCTGAAAATGAAGGTCAGTGTTCAGGGATAAGAAAATGGTTCAGTAAAGTACTTGCTACTTAGTCATGAGAATCTGAGTATATATCCCCAACATCCACGTAAAAGATGTATGGTGGCATGAGCCTGTAAACCCCAGCACTGGCAGGTAGGGGCAGGTGGCTCGTGGGGCTCATTGGCCTGTCAGCCAGCCTATCCTAGCCAAAATGGCCATTTTCAGGTTCATTGAGAGAAAACCCTGCTTCAAAAGGTAGAAGAAAATAGAGGAAGATACCTGATATCACCCTTTGACCTCAGTATGTGTATACAAAGACCAGCACACCTTCACACACACACACACACACACACACACACACACACACACACACACACCTTCTCTCACACACACATGCATCCCCTCACACATATGCACCTCCTAGATACATCCCCTCACATACAATGCATCCCCTCACACACAAGAAGCCAACGTCCATGTTTTTCAGGATCACCTTTTCCCCGCGAAGTTCATACACTTATTTCCCTTGCCATGTGGTCTGTCTCTTTGAGGGGAATCTAGAGTCAAGCCAGGTCAAACGTGTGGGTAGAAGAGATATGGAAAGTTTTAGAAAATAAAAAGGGAGTTTCCCTTTATCGAGCTATTTGGATTGAGGTTGCCCACACATAGAGGAAGTAACCCACATGCTTCTGAGACAGGTGCCAGAGCACTTCTACAAAAGCAGGCCCTCAGGAGTAACAACAATTTGTGCTTGTTCATTTGCAGTTTATTGTTCTGCACATACACCTCATGAGCACCAGGGGGCGATGTCCTCTCGCAGAACAACACCAAGAACTTCAAATCACAACAGTTAACACACAGAACACCTGACATCCGGACATTCACCAGCCCTCTCCCACACACCCCCACTGAGACATAGGTGACCACCAACAAGCAAAGGGGTGCAGTGGTTGTTTCTTGAGCCAAGCTAGCCTCCTCCCAATCCTCTCACGCACACCACGGTGCAGTACCAGGGCAAGTACTTTTGACCAAGTTTAAAACCACAAGAAGTTTGAATGTTACAAAAAGGAGAGGGGAATGGAAACACAAAGGCACGGACAACCACAGATACACCACGTAACTTCAAGGAATCATCAGCATCTCCCAAGGTGTGTCTCCAATCGCATTTGTCATCTCTGGAGCCTCGGAGAGGGAGAACATGGCTGCTGGTGCTGAGACTGTGAAAGGAAAAGCATGGGGGCCCCTGCTTGGCCCCGCAGAGCACATTGGGGCTTCTCTTGGGAAACACCCTGGGTCAAAGTAGCTGGTGCCCAGGGCCCAATCTCATTGAACTCAATTCTGTAACTTTTGGGGTTGGCACAAGAGAAAGAGCAATAGTAGCCATTGCTTTGACTGACAGTACATTGTTTCCAAGGTTCCTTCAGCCCAGAACGTTGAAAGACTGAAAGATGAGGGTGAGGTAGCCCCTCAGAGCATCCTTGGAGAAGAAGGAAATGAGGCACAGACATTTCAAAGTCCTCTGTGGAAATTCTTGAAAGCATGAAGACTAACTCTCAAAATGTTTTGTTTGGTTTTTCCTAGAACAATCACTCCCTTAGATGTCCCCTTGGGTCCTTTCTTCTGCTTTGTGCTACCTCTTCCCTCTGCTTTGTGAGAACGTCCCCTGCTGTCCATTTCCACATCTCAGAGCCTGTTTTCCATTTCTTTGCTTCCGACTGCCTCATTTTCCTTCCCATGGACTCCCATCTATCTTCTCATCCCTGTTGCCAAGAAGCAGGGCAGGTAGGTAACAAGGGTACTGAAGGCAAAAATGACTGTAAGCCCTCAATGAGGCTCTGATAATTTCTGAAATGTGTTGACCTGATAAAAGGCATGGGTGTGACTTTAAATTCCATGAGATATACCTTCCATTTAGTTCTGATGCTTCTTTCTCTGTTGTGGCAGAGGCTTTGCCCGGGCTCAGTGAGCTCTGCAGTCTCCTGGTCAGCTAGTGAGACAAAATGGCCTCCCCGTCATAGGAGGGCTTGGATTAAAATGGCTGAACATTGTCTCCTACCACAGCGCCCCCTAGTGGGAAGCAATTAAAGTTCCACTAGTCATTTGTAGAGAGAAAGAAAACTCAGCACCAGCATGTTCCAGGGAACTGGATGGGGGACACTGGAGTGAGTCTACTAGCCACAGCAATATCAACAACACTGGAGGCCCAAAAGGAGGTGTCTCTGGAGCAGGGTGTTGTGAAAGTGTAGACTCCAGTTCTAACGTAAGTACCATTGTGGAAGGTTGTTTTATTCCTGTTTTTTTTTTTTTTTTAACTTCAAGCATCAAAACCTTTCAAATCTTATACATATCTGTATATATATGCATATATGTGTATATATGTATATATGTCAAACCCTCAAAACATGAGGTATACAAATTCAAATTAGTATCCAGAGGAACTTTCCCCAAACAAAGTTCAAAGAACCTACTTCCAAAGGGGAATTGGTTCCCTCTTGACTCTTCATGCTCTTACCGGACACCTAATCCATTCTTTAATGGAACCAAAGGTGAGAAGGTGTTGAGGATAGACTGGATCTTGGGACAACACCTAGATGCAGGTTAGAGAAGACTAGAATGTGTTTCTAACCGTGTTAGGAATGAACTAAAGAGGTTTCCACCATCATGCTTTTGGTCAATCTGTACTAGATGGGGGCTGGAGAAAGGGAGACCAGTAACATCTCTGGTCTTGAATTAGCACATCTGCATGGAGATGAACTGAGCTCTCATATAAACAAGACTGGATGGAGGTTGGCTCTGATCTAATATTAGTAAGAAAGAGAAGGGTCAATCTAGCTCCCACATCAACACATCTTCCCAAGTACAGGTCTGTGCACATCAGGGTCCAAGTCTGTCATGAGATGGGCTGGCAAAGGGTGAGAAAAATCAAAAGGCCACACATTTACTATTGGATCCACAAGAGAACTGGGATTTGGCATGTGAAACAGAACAGAGACATGATGGGACTTTCCCAACAACATAGCCCAGTGATGCACACACACCCACACACACACATGCACAGATGACGACACAGAGCCCGGTATGGGCTCCAACTCACAGTGACTTCATGAAACTGAGCTGGTCTGAGATGAGTTGGGAAGAAGGCTATGGGCTCCTCTCCCTGAGGATAGTACAGATGCCCAGTGGGATGCAGGCTCTGGTTTGATCAGAGAGGGGTTGGAAACAGCATCACGGGATGCCACCCCAAGAGAGGAATCCCTGAGTCCTTCCATCCACTTGAGACAACCAGATGCCCATGGACGGGTCAATGGCATAAGGAGGAGAGGAGAGCCCAGAGAAGCCAGGGACTATAAGGAGAGCTGAACATGCTCCCAGGGGCTTTTGACTCTGACCCTCTCAGCAAGAACTGCTTCCTTACTCTACACCTAGGCATCTGATTTCTGATGTCACAGCAGTCTACACCTCTCTCCCCAATCTTGCACAGTGAGAGCTCCCTGACTCCAGTGGAGGAAAAAAAAATGCAGAAATTCTGCTCTCCAAGCAGAGGGGAAGCAGCAAGAAGCCAGATGAGGCAAGGGATCTCAGCTTCACAAGGCCAGGGTATGGAGTGCCTCAACACTGCCACACCTTAAGTGTGCTGACCATACCCCTACTTAGGGGAGGGGAGAGGTGCAAGTTCTTGCCTACCCAGCACTGAAAACTCCATAGGGACGAAAAGGGGGTGATCCTCATCCCACATCCTGTTTGTGTTGGATAAAATTTATGAATGACATCACCTTAATCTAGTCCTCTCTGTGACTGAGAGGCATGAGAGATGGAGACAGAACAAGAAGGGAAATGAGGCAGTCAGGAGGCATGGCATCAACGTCCACCTCGACTCTCTCCACTTCCTGCCATGACGTCCCCAGTGCCCTCCCACCTCAGTCTTTTTCCTGGGTAGTGCTGTCTTCAGAGATACCCTGGGCAGCTAGTTCAGCCAGCACATTATCCAGGTAGTTGGCATCTGGGTAGCCATGGCCAGTGAGATTAGAGCCAAATTCTGTCTTGTGGTGCACCTCATTCCAGATGACAGTATCAGACTCGCCCGTGGTGCTGGAGGTCCCAATGGCAAAGATGAGACGGCGATCCCAGGCCACCAGAAGCAGCTTCAGAACCTAGGGCAACAAAGTCGGGAGACCATAGGCAGTTGTTCAGGATTGGTCTTCAGATGGTGGATTCATCCCAAGGCCCCCCACCCTTCCTTTATCATGATGCTCTAAACAACCCAGAAGAAGAGAAAGAGATTTGAAATTGGAGTCTGGGCACTACTGAGTGAATCTTGGCTCTGTCACTGAATAACTGTGTAACTGCTGATTACTTCAAACATCTTTCTGAGCTTTAATTTGCTTACTTATAAAATGGCAATTGGATCATCCACCCCAAAGGTTGTGTGTATGTGTAGCATATGCATGTGCACATGTATGGGGGCACATAACTGTATGTGTGTGCACCTGGAGGCCACTGATGAAGCGGTGTGTTTTCCTGGAGTGCTCTCCACCCCTTTTTTGCTTTTGGAGACTGGGTCTCTCACTGATCCATCATTAGTAAGTGGCAGCACTAAAAGTGTGATGCAGCTTCAAAGACCTTGTTTGTATTACACCCAGCCTGCAACAGAGCCCAAGGTTAGGGTCCCGGACCTGTGCATATGGAAGACCTTTACCAGTAATGGCATTGCTAGGGGGATTGTTGAAAGGAGATGGTTTCAATCCATACTGTGAGGTGGAGGCTTTTTAGGTTAAGCCAAGACAAGTATAGTTTGTAAAGGAGAAAGGGCAAGGCCACTGAAACATCTATGTGTTACTTTAAGTTTTAATTACTTTTAAACAAAGGGGCTTGATGCCAGAAGCTGTGTTTTGGGATAGCTGACATGGTGTTAGGAAAAAGATGAAGCAGCCTCCTGGAGGATTAGCAGAGGAGTAAATGGCTTGGGAGGCAAGGCAGGGAGGGATGAGCTGAGTGTATCTGGTCACTGAAGGCAAGAGCTCAAGATGGTGAATATGCACAGCGTGGGTCCCAAGGATTCGGTGTCTGTTGCTATATCAAGAGGAAGGTCTAGAAGGAGCAGCCCTCAGCAACAGGAGTGTAGTCTTGTGCTTGTGTGAGACAGTCTCACGCATCCCACCCTGGCCTCAAACTTAATAGGTCCAGTGCTGAGATTATAGGCAAGTGTAAGGTGTTGAGGATGGAAGCCAGGGCTGCCCAGATTCTAGGCAAGTGTTCTACCCACTGAACCACTCCCCCAGCCCATGACTGCTGTCTTAACAGGAGACTTCACACTGGAGACATTTAGCTGCAGATTGTGGGCTGAGCGAGGCACAGAAATTTGTCTCTGGGTGGAAAACAGTTGCCTGCCTCACTTTTCACTCTCAATTTGAAAAAAGGACACTAGTGCATCTTGCTTGATGTTGTCCTTGTTACAAACTATCCTTTTCCTTCTTGGGAGGATAGAACACACCCAAACCCCATGACATTGAAGCAGTATGGAAAGATATGGCGTATTATAAGATACAGGGAGGAAATGGAGGCCTCCACTTTGGAATCTGGTTGAAACCTCTGCCTAGTTGAGAATCAAGAATTCCAGCACAATTTACATTTGATGTAAAGGTTGCACACACAGATATATTTCAAATAAGAATGTTAAAATAGCAATAAACCAGGCTTAAGGTTGGATGTACATGACCTGGAGTAGGAATCTTTTCCTGACTATTTTCTGGGAATCTCAAACTGCTAATTTTGTTTACCATGACGACACCCTGCCTTCCTGTATCCTTGTGGTCTAGAGTTTTCCTTATTTCAACTGGAATTCTGTCAGATGACCCAAAGGACCACCCGATGGTCTCATTTACGTTTCTTGGAAAACCTGCGGGCTGGCTTCCAAAGCAAAGACACATGGCAAGTCTGGGGGTAAATGCTTATGTACCCCCTAAATACATGTGAACTTCTCCTCACCTCCTCCAAAGTGAGTATTAGAATATGGAACTTTCTGAGGTTCATTAAGTCATGGAAATGAGTGTCAACGAATGAGATCCACACTTATAAAAAGGGACTGGGAAGAGAATTCTTGCCATTTCTTCCTGGCAAGGACACAGAGAGAAGAGGCTTTGTCTATGAGCAGGAAGTGAACCCTTGCCAGATTCTGAATCTGCCAGCACCTTGATCTTGGACCTCCTAGACCCCAGTACTGAAAGAAATAAACATCTGCTGTTTGTGAACCACTCTGTCCATGATCTGTGTCAGTTTGCTGGAACTCAAATATGCTCACATATGCTTGAACTTCATCTCCACGGCAGCAGCAACATAGCCATTAACACTCAAAACCCAGAAAGACAGACATTTGTTGAGTAGGCTTCTCAGGTCTGGAAAGGAAGCTGACTAGAAGCATGCCTCTTGCATTTCCCCAACACATCCCCAGACTAATGTTCTTAGTCCTCTTGACATCAGGCAAGATTCTGAAAACCCAGTCATTCCAATTAGAATATTTAGAAGTCTTGATCATGAATTACAAGGAATCCAGAAAACCAATAAAATAATTTCCCACCAATTAAGATCCCAGAACACTCTGCTCATGCTTTTGTGTGTATTCAGATTAGATCAACCAGGCATCCTGAGAAGATGAAATGGGCTCCAGTTCTGAGTTTCTATTAAGCTCTTAGGAGTCAGCACTAGTGTTTCCCCAGGGCCAGCATTAAACAGCAGGCTCTAGATAAGGATCCTAAAATAGGTGAATTATTGCCAATAACACTCTGAGGACAGGGAAAAGCCATTCTACTCCCGATCACCTGATTCTAACCAGGCTGGTGAGATGGCTCAGTGGGTGAAAGCATCAGCTATGCAAGGCCGATGAGCTGAGTTCAGATCCCAAGAACCCACGTTAAAAGTTGGATGCAGTGGTTCACATCATAATCCCAGCACTCCTGTGGGGAGATGGGTGGTAGAGACAGAAGAAGCACCTGCAAGCTACCAGGCCAGCTAGTCTGGAGTAGGTGATACAGCAGCAAGACACAAGAGAGGCCCTGCCTCAAAACAAAGGGTGAGAACTGACTCCTGAAAGTTGGCCTCGGACTTCCATATGCACCGTGGTACAGGAGTGCCTGTAATCCCATGTAACATGTAACACACACACACACACACACACACACTGAAAAAGAAATCAAAACAACATCCTACTGATACCAATTCTTACCAATGGTTGACTCTGATACGACCTCATTACGCCGGCATATACACAATTAAAAGAAACTAGTTCCCTCTGCTCTGTTCATTGCAGAAACAAAAATCAACCCCTATCCCTACTATAGAACATCTGCTCTTACTTTTCTCCCTTTCTCGCTGTCTGGAAGGTAGCAATGTCGTGGGAAGCCACGGGCACTGAAGCTCTTCCCCGGATTTGGGTGTTCTGGTCCCTGAAAGCAGAAAGAAAACAAAGGCATCTTGCAAAACATTTCTGATGAGAAGCTAGTACAGACTTAGTGGGACAATAACAAGAGCCACAGAGTTCAGACAGAGGACAAACGAAAAAAAAATCGGCCTAAGTTGTCACACATCATGTGACCTGAGTTTGGACTGCAGCTGCTAGCTCCCTGGTGGATCTTATGGAATTCCCCTTTCTGACTCACCTTATAGGGTGTTACCAAGGCTCAAGGAGCTTGGTGCCCATATTCAGGAAGAGCATAGTAAATTTTATCATCCGTACCAATACCACCTAGTCTACTGTTTATGAATGATGAAAAAACCACAGCCCACAGAAGCTAACTGGCTGCAAAGTGTTAGTGGCTTTGCCAAAACGAACTTAATCCAAGGTTTTCTGAGGCCTGTGCACTCAACTTTTAAACCAGTTACTCAGAACAATAAAGTTCTCTGAGCTACAAGCCATGCAGTCAGAGCAGAGTTCTTGTGGATTTTCTTCTTTGTCTCCATGGGTTTTGCTTCCTTAGTCAACTACACAGAATCCAATGTTCAGGACAGAAAATCTTATGGCACTTGAGCTATCCTCACCCAACACTTTCTTACGCCAGCCATCTCAGGACACTGAGCGGGAAAGACATGAGAGGAGAACTGAGTCAGAACCCAGACGCCATGCTACTGGGAATGGTTTGTTCCTCCAAAACTCTTGTTGGAATTTGGCCTCCACTGCAGCCTTGTGGGCAGCTGAGACATGTAAGAGGCAATGAGGTTGTCAGAGGGGGTGAATGCCTTTCTTCGGAGAGTTCTCATCTTGTTCTCAAGAGACTGGGTTAGCTGGTGTGAAAGCATGCTGCTTACAAAGCAAGGCTGCTCCTTGTGTTCCCCTCTTCTGAACACTTCTGCTTGTCTATTTGCTGCCATGAGCTGAGGTGCCAGGAGATCCTTGCCCAATGCAACCAGACACAACTGCTGGACTTCCCATCCTCCAGAACCACGAGCCACATTAACCTCTTTTTTTTTTTTTTTTAATTACTCAGCTCAGAGATCCTGTTACAGCTACAGCAAAAAAGAACAAGAAACTAGGCTTCTCAATTGGTGTTTGTCTTAGTCTTGTTTTTGTTAATATGGCAAAATACCCCTAACAAAAGAACTTAAGGGAAAGGGGTTTATTTGGCTCATGAGTTCAGGTTAGAGTCCGTTCTTGTGGAGAAGTCAGAGTAGCAGGAACTTGAAGCAGACAGTCACATTACATCCAGTCAAGCACACAGAGCAATGATTTAAAACATGCATGACAGACTCACTTTCTCCCCTCTTACATATTACAGATCCCCCTTTCCTAGGGAATGATGTCACTCACAGTGAGCAGGTCTTCCCATCTCAATTAACGTATTCAAGAAAATCCCCCAGAGTCATACCTATAAACCAAACTGGTCTATACAATATCTCATGGGATTCTCCTCCTAGGTGATTCTAAATTGTGTCACACTGACAGAGCATCACAGACCTCAACAGATTCATTGGTCCCTTTGCGAAGTTTATGAAGGTTGACTCAACAACTTTCCACCCATACAAATGCTTGTCTATAATTTCCGAACATTCCTGACCCCTTGGAAGTAGACCCTTATTTAAAACTCTTTGTAAGTGCAAGCCATATAATATTGACAATTCTATGCAGTTGTTGGTACATGCTCTCCCACAGATCAATAAATGCATACCAGCTATGTAATAAGTGAGCAAACGAATGAATGGATGAGAGAAAGAAATTAAACTCATTGGCTCAAAAAAAAAGGAATAGGGATTGTTGGGGGCAAAGATTTGGTAGGCGAGCAGGAGGGGTGTGAAAATGCTCAAACTCAGTGTACATATGCATAAAACTGCCAAAGAGTAAAACTATTACAAAATTTTAAAGTATATTTTTATTTATTCTTTGAGAATTCTATATGTGTACACAGTATATTTTGATCACAGAAAAAAATGTTAGAAGATATACAAATGTCACTGTGAGCTAAAAGAAACAGTGAGGTTCTTCTGGAGCAAAAGAATTCGATAGTTGTAACTTTACATTCAGACTAAACCTCTACAAATGTACAACACTCCCATGGCCACACTTCTCTAAGGCAGCCTTCAACACTGAGGGACCAGGCCTGACCAGAGCTCCAACTGCTTCTCTGATGCCTGGGGCTGCTGAGTGTGTGTCCAACTCAGCCTGTCTGGCAGTGACCCAGTAAGGCTGTGCATTCTGGGCCTGTCGCCAGGCAAAGCAGTCACGACTCTGCCTCAGCCTGGCCCAAAGCTTCTCCCAAAGGGACTCACTCTCTGCAGTGAAAGCGGAGTTTGAAGACCTGGGCTCACCGAAGCCCAAGCCTGCATCGTCCCTGGAGCTTCAAGGGACGCAGCACGGATCATCTTGCTACTGACTCACAGTAATGGGTCTGCAGAGCACCTGACTGTTTAGAGATGTATTTGCTTCCACAAGCCAGGGTGTTGCTGGAGGTGCTAGGGTCCTGCACAGGCAGCGCTGGCCCCTCTACAGAGGCTCTCTCTGTTCCTTAACTCTGGAGGCTTAAAAATGTGGACTTCTTCTCAGTGGATGCCTGACCTTGACCTTTAGTTCTACTTTCACCCTTCCTGGACTTTTTTCATTTTCTTTTTAACAGTGTGTGTGTGTGTGTGTGTGTGTGTGTGTGTGTGTGTGTGTGTGTGTTTGTGTGTGTGTGTGTATACATGCATACACGCCACAGTGCACAGTGCATGTATGGAGGTCAGAGGACAACTCACAGGACTCAGTTCTTTCCTTCCACTCATGGGTTTCGGGGACTGAACCTGGTTTATCAGGAGGGGCTCTCAGTCGTCAGGACTGGCAGCAAGCCTCCTTACCAGTGAGCCAACCCTCCAGCCCACTCCCACATTTTCATTCTTCCCTGCCACCCCAAAACCATTCTACAAGCATCTCCTGAGCAACAGCCAACCACATCTTACTTTCTTAGCCTGGCCCTCCCATTGTTCAGGAGCCTGACATGCTGCAGTGGTCTTATTTTCACTCATCTCCGGTTCTTAAGTCACACTGGCTTCGTAAAGCATAATGTCAATTACATGATGTTTTATAATCCTAACCAGATGAGTACTCTCCAGGCCTAAGTCTCCATGCCTGGCCCTGGCATTCAAGGCCTTCTGTGACCTGTCCCCTACATCTTCATCGTGTTCTTTCTTCCATGCCTTCTGCAAGCCTCTGCTCCCAACCTCCTGAGTACATGCTATTGTCCATAAACATGCAACTTTTTCCAACAACTGTTACCTCTTCCAGCTAAATATGTACTCTGCACTTTTTTTTTATGTCTTCCATAGCTTCACTAGAGAGTGTCCTGCACCAGAAATTCTCCTCCCACCTTCCGGAGAGACCACACATAAACAACTCTTCCTCACCCTAACCTATCAGCCAATTAGACAGCAGGAAGCAAGGTCCTGAGCCCCTTGGTAGTGGGCCCTGAGATGTGCACACGGATTGGATCTCCCACCCTTGGCTCTCTGCCTAGCAGATTCCCAGCAAATACAGATGGAAAAGACGCAGGCACCTTGAAGACAGGAAGTGGGACTCAGGGTCATAAGACTTTGAAGCCCTGCACTTCCCTTTGTCTGCTCACTTTCATCAATGGTGCACATCCGTTTCTGCTCTCCAGATTAGAAGCGAAAGGTATTTATCTTGCCCTGCCTCGTTACCAAGTGCCCCAGGGAAGATGCATGTTTTATGAACTGTCACACTTCTCTGTTTTATTTCCTCGTAACTTGCTATTATATGGAAGTGCTTTGTCATTTATTTGCTTATCATCCTCCTGGCCCTAGCGGGGACTTAAGGGATCAAAGACTGAGCCAGTTCCAACACTAGTTTCACCAGAACCTAACACACACCTGGGCATAGCCCACACGCAAACATCTGTCAGACAAAAGACAACAGGAAGACACAGGTGGGAGTGAGAGAGGGTGAGCTAACCAACGTTTGCTAAGGGATGAGTCCAGTCTGCTCCCAAGAACACCTAGGAGAGGCTCCACCGTAGGAGCCAAGGGCTACATTGCACTTACTCACGGGATTATTATTCATAACGTTCCTGAGGGCTGACTGTCTTTCCCACAGAGGAAAGAAATGTCACCAAAGACAAAGCCAAGCATAACCATCCATTTTTTTTAAATGCAAATAACTGACTAAGAATTTCTGCCTCCAGGAAATTATCCTACAGACATGGTCACAGGTGTACTAGGTTATTAGTGGTAACATTATCTGCTCTAGCAAAAGATTACAATCTCAACAGACAGCTAATAGAGGTGTTGAATTAAATTAAATTATACACACACACACACACACACACACTGGATTATTACACAGACATAAGAAATAATGAGGACATTCTTTATGAACACAGAAAAAAAAGCTAAGGTCCATATTGTGAGCTGAAAAGGGCAGAGTGTGAGACAATGTGCCTGAATGTAGCTCTTTGTGCAGAAATGGGAGGGGAGGATGCAGTGTGCACTGAGTATACACAAGGACTGCTGGAAGAATACAGAAAAATTAGAACAATGGTAGTGAAGGGGAGAACCATGGGAGTGAGACACAGGATGGGGACAGAATGGGAAGGAGGCTTTTTCTAAAGGATAACATTTTACCCACAAACATTCAAAGTTGAAACAATAAACGTCACCATCCAAGGGTGGGCTCACCTGAATGCCAGGTGGGATACTGTAGATAATCCGGATGGTCTTGCAATCCGGGTGGCCGGGCAAGGAGTGGGGGATGAGGTGGTACTCCATCTTCCCTGGAGGCTGGGTGCCTGTCTTGACACCATAAATGGTCTTACATGTTGGACACTGTAAACTCCCATCCTAAGGAAACAAGTTCCAGGACAGCCAGATTAGGAAACTAGTTTGGTCATGACCTTCCCCTCAGCCCCCTAAAGCACCAGAGACCAAGGTCTCGAGACAAAACTCACCCAATGGATAACAGACCTGAAACCCTCTCAAGCTACTTAAGCCATTTAGGCTTTCTTTAAAACAGCAGGAAGAAAATGACACAAGTAGCTGAGGCGCACAGATGAGACACCCCTGTCCTTGAGAGGAAGCGCTAACTAGGGCAGGAAGCCTAGACAGGGAACTTCGATTTAACTAATACCCACGTGGGCGGAACACACGGTAACTGCTCCAGAGCAACAGCTGCCCAGCCGCGGAGCCCCAGACTCACCCAGGGAACTTGCAAAAATTAAAGACCTCCAGACCCCACATCAGGCCTGCTGAGTCAGAACTGGGAGCCTGAGAAGTACAGAGGTCCGGAGTGTGAACTCTAAAGTAAAGCTGCCTGGATGTGAGTCTCAGCTCACCGATGAGCTTCTGTAGAGTGAGTGGGTAAGGAGGACTCAAACCTCATCAGTAGATGAAGTTATCATCGGTGGAGTCATGTGACGGCAGCCAGGAGGCGTGACAGACAGGAAGAAAGGGAGGCGACTGGGGGGGGAGGGGCAAGGCGGGCAGGCACAGAGGCTACATGATATACCCACGCAGGCCTTGCCCTCAGTGATGGACTTCCTCCATTCACCCCTCATGTGCTTGTTGCCATGGTTTGCCTCATCATAAGCCCACAGCAAAGAACTCTGTCAGCCACAGACTATATACCCCTGAAGTGATGAGCCAAACAACAAACAAAATCCAACCCATTCCTTCCTTTTCTGTTGTTTTCTCACATGTTTGTCATAGCCATAAAAACGCACTTGAATGTGGGTTGTGGAGACAGTAACTCAAACAGTTGTAGTTTCACAGGAGGAGCCGGCGAAGCATCACCTGGTAGGGCTGATAATAACCTGCAAGAGGTCCCAGACAGTGAAGGAAATTCTCAGGTTCAGAGAACAGGAAGCATGCATGGGCAGCAAGCACATGTATGCAGAATGCGATGCTGCTCAGCTGGGACCAAGACCCCGGCAGACAGACACCTGGAGGCTTTGTAAGAAGGAGAGGAGACCCTCCTAGAGCTATTTAGGCATGTTTCTAGCCAAGCTTGGCTCGTTTGAAATAACAGCTCATGTTCATAGTCACCGCTCTCTGAAACCAGGGCCCTGCTTTCTCCACTAGCCTTAATTTGCTTCAAGACCTGGGGCGAATGAGTCCATTCTCTCTCATGTTTTTCTTCGATGTGCTTAAGAGAATTACAAACGCTTCAAAGTACTGTTGAAAGGGAGAACAAAGAACAGTGGCTTGAGAAACATGTTTGGAGCCCTACAGACACGTACGTGGAGTTACCGGGCAGTCTTGAAGCGTTAGCATTTCAGCCCTATGTAAAGATGAAAGGGGGACATGAGAGCCATAATAAAAAGGAGATACCATTTTGAGTAACAACAGTCATAACATCTGTGATGTAGCCACTGGTCTGGAAGGATGGCGCAGAAGGTAAGTAGTCTGTTTACAAGCATTGAGTTTGATCCCTAGAATGCCAGAAGTGATGGCATGCACTTGTAACCCTGGTGCCTGAGAGATGGAGACAGGAGGATCCCTGGCACTTGGTGGCCAGCCACTCTCGCCTAATTTGTGAGCTATGAGACATCCTTGTTTCGAAAGAGGTAGGTAGTGTTCGAGAGGTAACACGAGAGGTTGTCCTCCAGCCTCCTCATGTGCATGTACAAACAGGAACACACACACACACACACACACACACACACACACACACACACACGGGGATGGGGGGAGGAGCAGCTGTTACTGTTTCATCTCTACTTTGGAAATGGAAAGTGAAATCTTGAAGAGGTTGTGAGTCATTCAGCTCCTAAGGCAAGATTTCCACACAGGTGTGTTTCCTGTCATGCCTCCCCCACTCTTCCCCACTCCACAAGACATAAGGAGCAGTCCCTAGAGCCCAGACATGTTCCTGGGTAAGAAGCTGAGAGACATCATGGAAATCTCAGATACAAAGTGAGCTGAGTACAGAGACATGAGTCGTACTCAAACTCACAGAGAAGAGGGTGAAGGTGATTCCAGACATGGGCAAGAATGCAAGTCAGTGACTTCAAAAAAAGCCCAGCTACTGAAAAGGGAAACACCCAGATTTCTGAAACCAACTATGATGAGGGGCACCCTATGTCAGTTAATGGAGAGAGGCCTCGTCTCAGTCTCCAATAGTTGATGCTAGAGGCAGGGATTACCAGGTACTTTGATAACGCCTTTGCAGGGACAATCAAAGGTGTTTTGACTTGTCCAGAGAAGATGAATTTCAACTTCAGCCACTGGCATGAAGAATGAAGCTATTGAGAACCCACTTACAGTATCATGAATGAACAAATGCTCACTATGGACACAGCACTGTGATGAAGGCCTCCTTCCCTGATGGGAATCCACTTCGATTAGCAGTGGACCATTTCCTTCAGAACCTTCATGGATAAAGCTCACCTCCGCTAGACCACCATATATACCCAAACTAGAGATGAGGGGAACCTGGCCCAAAGGGAAAAAATGAAACCAGATTTTCCAGGTGGGGGCTAACTAATCCTGAAAACAGCAAAGATGAAAACAGCGAAAATGCTCATTCCTGATGCGCGCTGATGTGAAGGTCAATCCCGACTGTCAACCTGATGGGATTGAGATTTACCGCGGAAACATGTCTGTGAGGGAGTTTCTAGATTGGGCTGTAGCAATCTAAATGCGAGCAGCTCCATTCTATGGGCTGAAGTCCTGAACTAAGTAAAAAGGAGAATGTGAGCTGAGTACCAGCGTTCATCACTCGCTGCCTCCTATCTCCATATGGAAACGACCAGCTCCTTCCAGCTCCTTCCACCACCATGACTTCCTCACCATGACAGGCTGTCTTAAATTGTGAGGAGCCAAACCAAACCCTTACTTCTTTAAGTGGCAATAGGCAGAGCAGCACACATACCTGGAGTTCCGGTTACATGTTCCAAAGCATTTTGTGGGAGAACAAGGACACCGAGGAACAAACCATGGCTGACCACCACCCCATCTCCTGCCCCATGGGCACTAACCTTGTTCCCATTGTTGTACATGGCCACCAGGCAGTAGATGTGGTAGATGTGGCCACACTTGGAGAGCTTCCCCACCAGGTCAGGCTTGACTGTAGGCTGTGGGCCCTTGTAGCCGGAGGGGGCCGTGAGACGTTCCATACAGATGGTACAGTCCTGGTAGACGAAGAATACAGAGGGATCAACTCTCACCCAGCCAGGGCAGCCAGGGCATGAAATGTTCCTGCGCCATGGCAGGCATCAGAGGAGTGGTTCACCCCTCTTCTAGAAAGTCCACACATCAGGGGTGCTGTGTTCGAGGCATTCTAAATATAGTGCTGTCTTGCTTAACACAGCGGAGAAATTCCTCAAATAATTCCCGTACATGCCAACTTGGACTCACTGACTACATTATAATCTTGACGCGACATTGCCTTTGCTTGGAGTCTTCCAGTTGCTTGTCAACAGATACCATGACAAGCTTTGCTTATACTGCACATCTGTAAAGGTATTGTATTTCAAATGTGTTAGAGGGGACTTGTGTCTAAATAAATCTATGGCCTATTTCCCAACCTCATCACTGTTGACATCGCGGTAGGGCAATTCTTTGCTGAGGATACTGTTCCAGGTCTTATGGGGTGCTCAGAAGTTTCTCTGGTGTTTACCCACTAGATGTTAGTAGCACACTCCCTAGGCAATCACCACAACCCAGAGAATCCCCACACAAGGCCACATGTTCCTTCAGGGGCAAATCATTTCAGATGAGAATCACTGGTCCGTATCAAATCCTTTCCAAAGGGAGTTCACATGGCTTGGCACACTGTTTTGCTTAAACTCAGACAAGCATGGACGGTAGCTTAGAATCATTTAGAATTCTGCTAAATAGGGCAAGTTAAACCACGACTGCAGCTTGAAACCTTGAACCTTGAAGGGAAGGCATCAGCTAAATCTGCTCCGTGCCAGCCAGGACTTAGAAAGCATCACCTGCCACATCCTGCAGAACATGGAGACAGAGGACGCACTTGGTGACGGAGAAAGTGAACCTTACCCTGTATCTCCTGAACTCACCTCTTCTGGGGGATGCCGGACCTTCTGCAGATATTTCTTTAGCACTTCCTCTGGGGTTTTACCTATGGAGACAAGAGAGTCACCATGTCACCGAGGCAGAGGAGATGGGATCCACCAGCCTTGCCATCCTATGTGTCCGAGAGGAAAGTGAGAAGCAAGTTCAAAGAGAAAAGGGGCTGGGAGGCAGCTGAGTCAGGAAAGTGCTTGCCTTGCAAGAACAAGGACCTAAGATGGAGCCCCAGAAACTAAGTGAAAAGCCAGTGCAGTGGAGCATGCTTATAATTCCAGAGACAGGGAATTGAAGACAGGCAGATCTCTGGGGTTTGCTGACAGCCACTCTGGCAAGCCCCAAACAAATAAGAGACCTTGTCTCAAAAAACAAGGCAGATAGCATCTAAGGAATGATGCTGAGGATGACCTGTGGGGTCTCCACGTGCAGACTTACGTGCATGCTTGCTCGCGCGCACATACACACACATGAAAAGGAGGTCAAATTATATGGCAATGATTTAAGGGGCATGAATGAGAATAGAACTTCTCCCAGATCAATCATAGTGGCCTGAGGAAGGATGAGATGCTCCTGTCTGCCTTGACCTCTTCCAGCCCACTCTCTGACAGGTCTGCCTATTTCAGCAAACCTGCATTTTAACTGAGATAAACTGAGTTTCTCCTCCTGATAATCAAAGAGCCTAAACGATCGCTTGAGAAAATAGAAATGAAAACACTTTGCCCTGCTCCACAAACACCAGTCGGTCGGTCGGTCTGCATTCCTTTAACAACTCGTTAAGCCCTAGCTCAGCTTTGTGACATGGTGTCACAGTCAAATTATTTTTATGGGAAAGCAGGAAGTTGTGACCCCCCATTTCAGGACAATCCTCCCTGGCTTTAGATAAAGCTGCTGCCGCCAGCAGATGCAGTCCAGCAGTGGGGAAAGAGGAAGGCTGTGGGAAGCATCCTAAGAGCCAGAGGAATCAAGGATCTTCCGGAGCTGGATCCTTGGGAAGTAAGCTAACCCGAAGGCATAGGATAGGTTCACATGGGTTTACAAGAAGCTACAGAGCCTAAAAAGACCCATGGAATCTTGGGCTACTCCCCTGACTTCTCCAAGTTGTTTTCTTACCCATAAAATAAGGACGCATTGGCAGTGCCTACTGCAGTGGGTGCTTTGACGACTAATTAGCTGATGGATGTACAGCCCGATCACACTCTGCCAGATAAGGAGACAGTATGCACTATTAATAGTGCCAGGAAGAGGGCAGAAGTCTAAACCCCTGCCTGACCCACTGGGCGAAGAACAAGGCAAGCGAGTTCACTGAAGCAGGGAAATTGAAATAGACAGGAAAAGTAGGGCAAGGGTTTGAGGAAGTTTAGTGGACAACAGCCAAACAGGGAGATGCAGGCCCTTCCCTCCTAATGCCCTGCTTCTCTCCAAAGAATCAGGCTTCTATTAATTGAGAGCCTATTACCTATTGCCAGACCCTGGGCTAAGTGCTACACACATACATTCTGACTCCAATCTCATGAATTTTGTTTGTAAGATGAAGGCTGGGGAGGAAGCAGCGGGTCATTTCATAACCAACAGCAGCTAGCAGGACGATCAGCCACAGAACCAGCCAACCCAGAGTCTCTGGGGTCAAGGGAGGTACCCTTTCCCTTAGTCGCTGGATGATGGACAGGTACACAGAGAGTTCATGGGGCCGGAAGGTCCAGAGAGACCTAAGACAGTGCTGGCTTTCCAGTTGTCAGGGGCACATTCCAGGATATACCTGCTGGTCACGGGCATTAAAAAGACGGGAAAGCGGAAGTTGCATCCAACTTGCTCGTGACAAAGTCAGGACTTCTTGGTTCACGGCGTCTGTTCTGACACCAGTTCTGTTTCTCTTCTGACACGCTGTCCTTGCACAGCACTTAACACTTTGATGCCTCTGCCACTGTAGGCTTGTTTGTTTATCGTTTCCAGGTAGTTCTTTCTGACCCATTCCCAAACCACTTTGGTAGACTCATCAAAATCTACGAGTGAAACCTGCTTAGCAGACGGGGAAGTGACAGCCCAGGGGGCTAAGCCACGGCTTTGACCTTGGTGCAGGCAGAGCCGGGGCTGGAGGCCCAGCCTTCCCCTCCAGAGATCTAATCAGAAGAGGAGGCCTGTACCTTTCTTGGCCTGTTTTTTGGTGGTCTTGCGGCTTGTGTTGGCCACCCCTGGGATGGACTTTATTTCACTCTTGCTGACAGGGGGTGGGTGGAGGACCAACTTTGGTGGCCGAGTGAGGCACACAGGCAATCCCGCTGCACTCATGAGGATCCCGGTGATTCCTGGAAGGGGCAGGGCAGGGGTGAGGAAGGGCTGAAGAATGTGCTCCCAAGACTCCCTCCCTCCCATTTGCCCCCCCTCCTCTCCACAGGCAGTTCTCATAATTCATGCATTCTCTCCACACACACATATGCAGTGGCATGCTTGGGTGCATGGGTGGATGAAGGCCAGCAGACAGCTTTGGAAGTTCTTCCTCAGAAGCTAACCACCTCACTTAAAAAAACACCCACACCCACCCACACACACACAAAAAAACTATTAATTAAACTTACTTTTGCTCTAACTCTTACCCTGTTAACTCCTTCTCCCTTTATCTAAAGGTCTCTGTTCCACACTCTTTCTATTTTGTGAATCATTAATTTTGACCAGGGGCTTGTGTGTGACCATGGGTATGGAGTAGCCGTTAGAGCTTGGTGGGGCCCGTAACTGAAGGCAACGGCTTTTCCTTCTCAGAATCTATCAGGAGCCACCAGTTCAATAGGGACATACAGGGCCCTCTGAGGCCCCTCCCAGTCCATGCCTGACCAATGACAGAGCCATTCTTCTCTAGGCCCGGTGTAGGCAGCCACAGCCAATGTTAAGATCATGATTAAACTGTCTGTGTTAGACTGACAAGGTGGAATTTTACAGCCCTTAACCCTATCTTTCACATCTTACATTCTTCTCATCCCCTCTTCCATGATGTTCCTTGAACCTTAGAGGGGATGGTCACCTTGTTTTTTGAGTCAAGGTATCAGTGGCCTGGATCTCACCAGATCCAGTGGCCAGAAACCTCCAGGAATCTGCCTGTCTCTGCCTCTCAAGCAGTGGGATTACACGCACACATCACTATTCCCAAGTGGTTTTTCGTTTCTTTTCTTTTTTCAAACAGGGATTCTGGGATAGAACTTTTGCCGTCGTGCTTGCCTGTCGAACACTTTATTACATGAGCTATCTCCCAAGCCCCCTGACATGCTCAGCTTTTAGCACCACCCCGAGTCTTCCTGTTCAACTCCTAAGATCTCATTTTCTTCAGTTAGCACCCACATTCCCTCCTCTTTATAAATAAGTGTTCATTAGCTAGTCCATGACTGATTTTTCAGCCCAAGCCAGTCCAGCCCAGGTTAGTTAGTTCTTACCTGCCAAGGCAGGGTTGACAGGGCTGGACCCATTCAAGTTTTTCACAGGCACAGTGGGGACCCTGTGGAAGGAAAGGGCAGATATAATATGGCTTTGACAAACAGAACGAAATGAACCCGTGTTCAAACCTACCAACGTGCAGTAGGTTCTTAACACATCAGTGGGAGGGAAGCGGTTCAAAACTGAACTCAGGTCACAACACCCTCCACTCAGAACCTGAGAATGCAGAATGGGTCCAGTCAAAGCAGGGGCTCCTGGCCCTGCATGATCCGCCAGTACCTCCGCCCTAGTTTCCTTAGTCCACTGCCAGTCTCTTCTCAGCACGTTTTCACTCTGTTCTTGTTGGTCCTCGTACCTGCCAGTCATGCTCCCGCCTAAGCCCCTTTATACATGCTGTTTCTTCTACCTAAGATGTTCTTCTAAGTCACTGCCCATTTTCACCTACACTCCCTTAGTGTTGGCTAAAACACAGATCTTTAGCCAAGATCAGAGTCATAACCCCTCCCCACAAATTCATGCACCACAGGAATCTGCATCCCCCCGGCACCCCACCCCCCAAGCTTCTCAGAATGGAGATGTTGCAATCCCTGGTCCAGTACTTGGAAACCACTGCTTGAACAGCTGTCACTTCTCCTTGTCCCAGAAACTTATAAACACAAGCCGAATCTCCTCCCCTCCCTGTCCTCCCCGGCTCTGGAGAAGAGCCCACACAGCTGCCTGGGAAAGGCTAGGCCGCCCACAGCGAAAGCACCGACAGAGAAAATACAGGGCACGTAGAGATGGGACTTGTGCCATTCCGGGCTTCTTCCAACCGGGCTTCCACAGCTGGCTTGGAGAAGCCAGTGGGGCTAGGGATAGATGCCTGGGAGCTAGGCAGCCTGAGAATCCAGCTGGGCTACGGCTGTGCTGGGAAGTCAGAAGTCAATATTTATTTATTTATCTATTTGAAAAGAACTTGTTGAACTCATGTTGGGACGATTATGCTTAATGTTGGGGGTGCAGCTGTGAACATGACACCCCCCATGGCTCTTACTCTATGGGCTATGATTCACAGAACTCAGATCTGGCTCAGGGGTGACCATAAATGCCCACAACAGATAAACCCACCCAGTCCTCCCAACAATCTATGTAAGAGGTGCCACATGTCAATCTCACTGCATAGGTCACAGCGTTGGGGCACACAGAGGTTAGGACGAGGCCAAGATTGCAACCAAGAGTCCAACACAGTATCCGGCTCCAGGGTCCTTCCACTGTGCCTCCCATGATGCCAAGCTCTCTACTGCCCCATGCTGTAACGAACAAAGCCACCATTAGGACAGAAGAGAGGCCTAAGAACCAGGTCTCTCTGTCCCACAGAGGCCCAGTATGATGAGACTCCTCTCTTGCCTTTCCATGACCACAGCAGCCATGAAGCTCATAAAAGGATGCTATGTTTATCTATCTGGCCAAACCAGAAGGCTACTTTTCTTTCTGAACTGCTCCCTGAATAAAGCAAGACCGGATGTGGGCAGGGAAAAAGATGTCTTTAAGTAAGAGTCACCAGACCAAGGAAAAAGGAACAGTCTTGATTCTGGGTTCTGTAAATGACCAAACACTGCAAATAATATGAAGTTGGCCAACTGCCTCAATGGTGTGGGGCTAGAACGTAACCCCTTGGCAATTTCCCATAAAACTACTTGAGAGGAAGGTGACTCAGAGGCCCTGGACCCCCTCCAGGGCAGATTCACCTTCCAGACTCTACCTGAAAAGGCTTGAAGAGTCTGCCTCCTGTGGTATGTTCCCTGGCTTCCCCCAGGGGGACAGCATGAGCAGAGCAGCCTTGCACCTGCCCCCTTTCAGCCTCTCCACAGCCCCCACTTCAGCTGATAACATACTGTGATCTGATTGACAAAGGCCACCTTTGTTCCCACAAACTGGACTGGCAGGTTTCCACATGCTATCTGGTCAACCAGGAAATACTCCAACCCTCAGAGCAGTCCAAGAATTGTGGAGTGTGGGCGTCTAGAGAGACATAGGGGAAGTCTGCTTATGGAACCCCTGAACACGTCGGAAGATTGGGGTCAACTGGTGGGACCACCCTGCCCCTGTGTGTCAGGAAGGGGGCCATGTGGTCCCTCGTCTGTGGGCTGCAGTGGAACTCAGTGCAGTCCAGGGCTGTGTGCTTTACCAAGCACCAAGCATGGAGGGAGAAAGGCAAAGGGCCTGCCCCATCTGTACTCAGCCTGCTTTGCCTTTGGCGGTGCTGGCCAGCTCCTCTGTATTCTGTGATCACATCTGCCTGCCTTTACCCCAGCTGTAAACAAGACCTGAAAAATGTCTGCTCCCTTGGGGTCCCTGTGAAGAGGTAGCATCTAGGTCAAGTAGTTGGTAAACAGTGGAGTCTTGTGCAAATTTGGGCAACTGTTTACACTTTTATTTTCCAATTGTCGAAGGACTTGATTTCTGCCACTTCCTGCTTTAATAATCCAGTTTTCTCACATTCTTGAGCACAGGGTATCAGGTATAAAGGGCAGAGCTGAAAGCCCAGCAGTGCTCGGGACCTGTGAGCAGGCAACACCTGCCTACCCTTCCCCCACAGTTCCAGGTTAAAATGAAAACCCCAGAAAACCTGTCCTCTGCCCTTGGGGCCTCAGCTATCTGAGCATGAGCCCCTCCTTCTAGGAAACAGCAGTCCAATTACAAGCCTGCTTCTCACATCCTCCAGGCAACTCAGCCAGAGCTTTTGGACCTAGTCATGTGCTGGCCAATCAGAAGACAGCCCTTCCCCCATCCTCTTGGGCTGTTACCAGTTATGGGAGGGTCGAAGTTCTTATTTCCATTGATGAAATAAAACTGAGGAAAGAGAGGAGCTAGCACAGTAAAGGGAAGGGGCCTGAATGGGGAGGGGGATATCCCTACAGACCCCATGGTGAGAAAGCTGGTGTTTCTGAGTTATTCACCAACCCAGGAAGCCTCATGAAGGACAATGGCCTTGTCTCTAAGGCAACCAACAACCATGCCTAGCTGGAGGTACAGAAACCTGGACTCTGGGGGGAGAGGGGTGATTGCTGCGCTGCACGGACCTCCCTACCCCTTTTAAGAACCTCCTGCTTGTGTCTCTGAATAATTCACTGCATCTTTTGTTCCCTGCCAGGACTTTCTCTTCATCCCACATTGCCTGATCTTCCTTTTTTTTTTTTTTTTTTTTTTTTTTCTTTTCCTGTGGGAAAGTTGCCCGAAGAGGTCACGGGCAGAGAGGATGGGACTGGCTGTGCAATGACAGAAGGTTGATGGTGATGCCAGACAAAGGGGGCGACACACGCTCATTAGTGGCCAAGAAAAGCTGGAAGAGATGGCTGAGGGGTGTGGGAGGTGGGAGAAGGTGAGAAGAAAGGGCTGGGAGACTGACAGAGGTGGGAGGGGGCTCCCTTTCAGGAAGACAGAGCAAACGCGACTCATTTCTATAGCTCCTTTGAAAGTGTACTGCCCCACTCCTTCCTCCAGCTTAGGAGAGGAATAAAGGAGAGAAATGAAGCCTGTTGACTTCCTCGGACTCACTGCAGTTCAAGGGGCATCTGTCTCCGTGATGGCACAGGGTCACTGGGGCATTTATCAAGGGGGACAGAAATGAGGTGTAAATGGGATCAGTTCAGCTTTGTCTTCAGTGCAGTAACAACACAAGTGTATAACCGTTAAATACATCATCATCTGTAGCTAACACCCACTGGATTCCATGTAGTCTCTAAACTGAAGGCCTCAATGAACCCGCGTGGCAGCCCTAGAACTGAAGTACTATTATAATGCCACTCAGCAGCTAAGGACACTGAAGACAGAGGATGCAAAACTCACTCCAAGTGGCACAGCAAGGAACTTGGGTTCAAGCCCAGCAATCAAGGGCTCCTCTTGTGTGCCAGCAATCACCCTGGAACTCTGCTAGAGCACCTAGAACTCTGCTGTGATCCAGGGTAGAGGAGCAGAGGAGCAGCAGGATCCAGGCACCTCTTCCCCTCTGTCCCACACTTTACCACGGAGGAAGTCATGAGCGTACCATGCCTCTGACTTGCATTATAAGCTGCCTTCACCATCACTGAGGCTTTAGTCAAAACAATGATGGAACAGTGGACAAAATCTTGTGTCCCAACTTCTCTGCACCACATGAGCTGGGTGACCCTCCAAGGAAAGATAAATCTTAGCAAAGTGCCCGTCCCTAAAATACATCAGCGAAATCAATGGGATAATATGGGCAAGCACATCTGGGACTTGTCAAGGAGTCAACTCTATCCGTGGATGTTTTTTATAGTGTTCCCATGAGCAGGTTATGTCAACTTGGAATCGTCATTTGACACACAAGGACACTGACCCTTGCAAAGATCCTAGGGCTTACACAAATGAGAGGCAGGAACAGAGGCTGTTCCAGCCTGGTGCTCCCCCTCCAGCTGCACCCCTTCTTTCATTTCCTTTCCCTGTGCTAAGATGTTTGCAGACCCAGCTGAGCATCCACGGCACTGACTCGGGGCAGCCTGGGTTTTCAGTCTAGGGACCCACTCAAGCTCTAACGCCATCTCAAACATTTGGGGCACAGGGCAACAGCAGGGCCAGACCTCTGGGGACAAAAGGAAGGCAGCTGGGGGTGATGGTTGACAAGAAGCCAGCATGTCAGGCAAAGGCTGCAGGGCCCGGGCACTCCTATTTGGTGGATGAGGGATATTAAGAACATAAGAAACACTAATGGCACCTCCAACAGCACCAGCATGTCCTAAGAATGCTAAGATGGGGCATGGAAGAAGCAATCCGTGCTTGGCACCTACTGTATGCCTGTACTGACATAAATGTCTGGTAGGGAATGGGTAAGACCGGACTCTTATAACATACTTGATTTTCTTTATCCGTGAAATGAGATAATGCCTCCAGAGTCATTTTAAGATTATAAATGAGATGATAAAGCCATTAAACCAGAACACAGTGGAAACTCAACCAATGCTGACTAAGCCTTCCTAGCATGGTCATCTGTCCTCACTTGGGTTGTAACATGGGTATGTCTGCAGCGTTTGCTAATGATGAAGTCAGAGCTTCCTGTGTGGGTCTTGCCTCAGATCACATGCCAACTAAGAAGCAAAACCTCAGTCATATCCAGACCTCTTGGTACCCCAATGTGAAATCCCTCCCTGTCCACACTCAGCTCAGTCTGAGGAGACTAGGTATGCCTGCCTTAGCCAGTCCCTCTAGCTGTCTGACCCAGAGGTGAGGTGACCGTGCTATCTCTGAGGTGGGTAATTGCTCTGTGGCAGCCATGGGAACACCTACCCCGAGGCAATCAGCACCCGGGACTGGGCAATGGCCAGTCGCTGCAGGTTCGACCGATTCAAAGTGGCCAGTGCCACCCTTCCAGTCTTCCTGTTGCTTCCTTGTGGGCTGGCAGGGGAGCCTACAGTCGCCCCAGCCGGTGTATTAGAGACTTGTCTCCGGATCACCTGTGACGGGGCAGACTTCCCTGGGCCCCGGATGGTGCCTGCAGTGTCTAGTGGCTTTGCCCCAGGGCCCGGGGGTGCGGGCAGCTTGCCCACTCCAGAGGGAGCCATGTTCTTGCGTGTTCCTGGGGGCTGAAGGGGCCCAGTGCTTCCATGGACCACAGCCGCCTTGACACTCATCACCAAAACACATTGTGGACAGGAGCAGGGTGGTGCAGGCGGGGAGGTGGCCGTTCCAGGACTGACTGGCCAGGACTGAGCCTTAGGCATAGTGCCTGTGACCATGGGGTAGATGAGGTCTAGGCGGCGGCGGACACGGCGTTGGCGCTGGGTCTGCCTGTTGATCTGGCCCATGGTGCTGAAGTCAATGATGTAGCTGAAGCCAATGGAAGTGAGGTCGATCCAGGGGTGCTGCTTCTCGTAGGCATGCTGGATGGTGATACCCACTTCCATGTCATAGGGCGTCCAGGAACCACTGTCGTTCTCCCACTCCCACACCACACCCTTCCCAGGGGCTGAGGATGGGTCGTAGTAGTTGCGGCGAACTGGTCGTAGGGTCCCTGTCAAAGCAAGGCAGAGGAGGGGTCAGAGTTGGTAGAGAATGCCCCTGACTTGTATTAGATTCACAGGTAAACATAACAACAGTCCTACTGTGCGGTGGGCCCTGTGCTGCCTAGTAGGGTTTTGAGTAAGACTCATTCAGGAGTCTACAACCTCTCCAGAGTAGAAGCAGATGAAGCCACATGGAGGGCATGGGAAGCACTGCCAAGCAGCAGACCACACCTCCAAACTCAGGGTTCAGGCGTATTGATTTGCAGACCAGTCAATTCACCTCCCAGCTAATAAAGATACTCCATCAACTCTTGCTCAGAGAAATGGGGTAACTACTCCCGGGGAGTTTTGGTAAACAAACACTAAAGGTGACTATATAGTCAATGCACAGGAATTCACATGTCTGGTAACTCTCACTTGGCAGAGAAATGACCTCACACAGAGAAGTGCTCACAGGCCATCTCTGCCTCTCTGAACAGCCCTGCCCTCAGGGCTGTGGAGGGAAAGAACACAGAACCATCCAAGCCCAGAAGAAAAGAGGACAACTTTGCTTCCATCTAAAAGGCCAGAGGTTATGGCAATTAAGCTGACCATAGCTCTTTCAGAGCACATTAAAAAGAAGGAAGAATTGGGATGATGAGGTGGCTCAGGGGGGCAAGGGAAATTGATTCTAAACCCGATGACCCGAATTTGGTCCCAAGGACTCACATGGTGGAAGGAGAAAAGCAACTCCCACAAGTTGCCCTCTGACCTCCACACACATGCCATGGCTCAACCCATCCTCTACCCTGCCAAAACAAATAAATATAAAAAAAAATTAAGATGAAAATATGTTATTGGGAGATGGGGCATCATCTTGAGAGAACTCTCACCCATTTCCCACTATTAAGTCTTTTATCAGTAATAATAACATTCTCAATGGTCACGAGAATCATTTCATAATTATCTAAGGTTTTCTTCCAAGAAACTCAACCCTTCTAAAGATAGCATCCTCTTCATTTTAATGGTCTCCCTGTGGGTTTGGAAGAGCCAGGGAGATAACAAGATAATGGGACAGCACAGATGACACAGCAGGCCCACAAGAGATCTGGACTCCAGAATTGCTGCCTCTTTTTGCTCTACCCACCCTAGTCCCAAATTCTGTCTCCAACCAGGACTCATTTCATGGCATCAACATCAAGGCTCAAGGTTGAAGAGGGCTCTGAGCTGCTGGGGGTCCCTGCATCTGCCAGCTTAAGCTCTATCTGAGGAAGTGGTGGGAAAAGGCTCCCCTTTCCTGGCCTCTGACCCGGCCCTCCCCCAACCCAGAGGGAGACACCATGACTGGGACAGAATCCCATTCAAGGGGGAAAGAAAGGAACAATGGTTATTCAGGCCTTTGCCAGGGTCATAACCTACTCCCCACCCCATCTCCAAGCCCCTTAATAACCCAAAACATCAACATTCAGAGGCACAAGGGAGAAGCAGAACAATTCTCTATTCAGTGCCAGGACCTCTGTTGGGGGCCCTGGGGTATCAGGACGGAGGGGGGAAGTGCCCGGGTTAGCCTCCATTTCCTTCCTCAGCAGCAGTCTGGGGAACAAAGCCCAGGGTCCACGGAGGAGGTTCCATCCCTTCCTGCAGTGGGAGGAAGCCTTCTTTTCTCCTCTCTTAGGTCTCTGCATAGCTGTAACAGGTGGATTTGAAGACTGAATGGAGAATCCAGTATAAAACTACAAACAGGAACCTGTCACACAGCAAGGGCTCAATCAAATGGTGATTGTGATTGTAGTTCACCCTTGGGATGTTATAGGAAAAGTGCAGTCAGAGGACACAGCACACGTGTGTGTGTGTGTGTGTGTGTGTGTGTGTGTGTGTGTGTGTGTGTG